>AFRD01000384.1:0-34241 GCA_000222875.2 Periglandula ipomoeae IasaF13
GGGAGCAGCAATACACGTTTGGTACCCATTTGTCTCTTATTCCGCCCATCAGCATCCGTATCCGTCACGTCACGGGTCCCTTTTGGGCGACGCCTGCGCCAGCCCATGCCGCCCTTGCGACCAGCCATCCACCACCCAACACCCATCACCCGTCACCCCCAGTGCCGTCGCCCTCCGCCTCGGCGCTCAATCCTCCATTATCTTTTTCCCACCATCAAATATCTTTTTTCCCATAAAACATCGCTTGTCCGTACCACCTCCGACGATAACGCTTCTCTTCGATCCCGACGACATCCTCACGTTTATTTTATCTCCCACTTAGACCCGGGGCCATCGGCCTCGACTCCTCCCGCCCACCATGTTCGACCTCTTTGCCATGCTCTTATCGTACGTCTCCATCTGCCCCGCCGCCATGTCGTCACAAGGGTCTCGCGCCTGCGCTGGCTGCAGAACCCCTCGTGCCTCGTGCTCGTACTTGCCGCTTGCTTGCTTGCGCATCGTGTATGCTAATGCGACGGAATTATTCGTGCCAACAGCTCTATCGCGTCCTTCCTGTTTCCGATATTCGCTTCATATAAGGCTTTGAAGACATCAGATCCCGCTCAGTTGACGCCATGGCTCATGTACTGGGTTGTCTTTAGCATCTGCCTGTTCGTTGAGTCGTGGTTCTCCTTCATCCTCTTCTGGTACGTTCTGGCGCGGGTGCGTCAACATTTGATGTAACCCAGAAGCTTCTCATCTCCGAATCCTACTGACGCGGTCAATTTTACGGAATTACAGGATCCCATTTTACGGCTATATTCGCCTGTTCTTCTTCCTCTACCTCATTCTTCCTCAAACACAAGGGGCGCGCGTGCTGTACGAGGAGAAAGTACACCCCTTCCTCCAAGACAATGAAAACACCATCGACGAGTTCATCGCCAGCGCCCACGATCGTCTCAAGACCGCCGGCCTGACCTACTTCAGACGGGCGATCGAGTACCTCAAGACAAACATTCTCAACCTCCCTCCCTCGGAACCAGAGCCCACACCTGCCGAGCCAGCTTCCTCCGGAGCTCAGGGCTACACGCAATCGCTTCTCGCTCGATTTAGCGTCCCGACGGCGCGATGGGCCGGTGCTGCCAATACTGGCAATGAATTTTACAACTTGCTGGCGAATGCCGTCTCGGCGGCGACCAGCGCAGGTGGTCTGACTGGCGGCTCATCGGGAAGAAACATGAGCAACTCGGGAACGCTCATCCCTTCTCATTTGCGAGGCTCGGCAGAGAGGATGAACTTCATTGCCGCACAGCGCGAACGACTCAACATCGTTCTCACTGCCTTGGATCAAGAGGCCCAGCAGATCCAGCGCGATGGCATACACGATACTGCTGAGGACGAGGAACCTACGCAGAGGCCCCCCAGTGGACTGAGCATGTTCAGCGCTCTGAGCAAGAGCCGTAGCGAGACAGACTTTGAGAAAGTGGAAGCCGAGAGCGGAACCGAAGACGATTCGAATCTGCGTCGTCGACACGCTTCATCTGGTACTGGGGGAGGGTCTTGGATGCCTTGGGGATGGGGCGCCGGTGCGGAAGGGAGTGGCGTAGGGCCAAAGCAAGATTAGGAACTTCACTTAAAATGGGTCAGGAAGGAGTTTGGAACATTTGCGTAGAATCTGTACGCCTCGGTTGCTGTTGCCCCTAGGCTAGAGTCACTCTCTCAATACTATTGTGTACGAACACATCGCAGATCGACCGACCAGTGTAAATTCATGTCAAGTGTTAGGAGATTTTCAATTTGTCAAGGGTCAGGCAACTTCAAATTTGAGAAGTAATCAGCGTGTATGTCAGGCAGGGCGATATTTGGCTGCCGTGTATTAGTCTATATCATGCCAAATGGGAGAAATCACCTCTATAGTACACCAACGTCTTCGCGCCCTATCTTACAAACTCGCCATCAACTCAATCCCCTTCCTTTTCGACTGGCGCTTTATTTCGCTAACTTGTAAGGATACGCAACATCCACTTCCCCCTTTCTGTACCAAAACGTCCTCTTCTTCTTTGTCGTCGTATGCTCGACCCACACCTCCTCCATATGCGTCTTCTTGAACCACCGCACGTAACGGGGGTCCCATAGCTCCGACCCGATCCCCAGGTCCTTGCAGCATCGCATCAGGGCGTTGGATTTGCATCCTTCCACGGCGGAGGGGAGTTGATCGGCTGAGAAGAAGGGGTTTTCGCCTTGTGCTTGGGAGACGAATCTATGAAAGAAGGGCAGTCAGTAAGCATTTGTCCACATTCGAATATGTCTTTTCGGATATTACGTTATGTGGTAACTTACCGTCCATCTGCAATGAGAGCATATTCCCTCGTAACAATAGTATTCCCAACCACAGGCTCGCCCTTCGGAATCAGACCCCATCCCATGGGACCAAACGTCTCGTTCAGCCTCCTTCGGTACTTGATCTCGGGGAGGTAGATGACGCCATCGGGTTTGACCTCAATGTCCTTGACGGGGATGAGCGCCATGAGGACCTTGAACTGCTCTTCCGAGACGGGCTTGGACGATATCCCGTGGAAGCTCCGCGACCAGTCTATGACGGTAGGATCCACGGGCTGTGAGGCATCGCTTGGCTGGTGGGCGATTGTCGTGGGTTCGTAGGTAATGGGGGGCTCGGGGGCGGGTGATTTTGTGCTGGCGCTGCGTGCTGTGGATGCTGGTTTGGCGGCGGGCTTAGGCTTGGCCCATTTTGAGGATGTAGCTGGGGAAGATTTCGCGGTCTTGTCTGCTGTTGAGGGTGCTGGTGTTGCTTCAGAGTAAAATCGGATGGGCGTGAGGCATCGTGATCGAGATGCGACTCGGGCGGCTGCCGAGACGGCCCGTCTGGAAATAAACATGTCTACTGGAGATTGTATCGTATGGAGTCTCTATCTGTGTATGTGGTAAAGTGGCGGGCGAAATAATGGGTTCGTACAGAAGGGAGAGTCAAGCTTGGGGTTTGGATGCGAAGAGCTTAAAGCTATCAGGAAGCGTCTAGTGCATCTTTTCAGCAAAGAAGCTCAGGCGGCCCCACTTGAGTTGCAAAATCCATGACACGGAGCTTCATACGACATGGCGTTGGTTGGCAAACACTTCGGTGACAAAGGGCACAAAGAAATTGGGGTAGAGAGGTGTTAGGTCTAGTCTTGATGTTGTTACAAAGGCGATCGGGTCTATGTTGTACAAGAAATTGGGCCGAGTTACGCGTCCTTGGTGGAGGTGCGCTGGTCGTTTCCATGACGCTTCCAGCACTGCTTGAACTCTTCCATCTGTGGAGCAGGGTCCTCGAGTCAGCTACTGACAAGCTTGTAAGGTGAGATGCCGGCAAAATGACCAAAAAAGATTGATAGAATAGATGGAAATGAAATAGTATTTGCAAAGGTTGGCAAACTGGATGAGACTGACCTCGGCTGCGCACGCCCTCCAATCCTTCTTCTCAAAGTAGCAGTCTGTCATCTTCATGTTCTCGTCTAGAAGCACAGCACGTCAGCCAAACTTGTTTCGTCGCGACCAGAAACAGCATCCGTCACAGGGCGATTGACCCCGCGAAAATGAAATAGGAATAGTTCACAATAGTTCAATTGATTGCAAGACATTAACTTACCCGCGCACCCAGTGCTGAATATCCTCTTGTCCCTGTACGACAGCACCATCAGCCCACGGCTTAGCGTCGGGTTTGAACGTAACCACCAAGTGTCTGAAGGCGACAAAATCCACTCACCACTCATCCAGCTCATCATCATCTACGGGCTGCGCCGTGTTGGCAACTTGAGCCTCTTCCTTTGCCATTTCGAAGTGTCTTGGTCTCGGTGGCGGCGGCAGGTGCGTGTTTGTAAAAGTGGGAAGACTGAGCAACCTTCCGAAGTCGCGGAATTCTCGTACCGTTTGGCTACAAACCACCTGAGGCATCATGACACCAAGGAGGCTCAACGTCCTCGTCTACACGGGTAAGTCTCCCAAACCAAAACCTTATCTTCTTTCCTACGAACAAAAGTGACATTCAATTCATGGCTCAATTGCTGATTTTCCTTTCCACACACACAGGCACTGGAACCACATCCGAGTCCGTCCGGCAATGCATGTACTCACTGCGTCGCCTCCTCTCACCAAACTACGCCGTCATACCCATCTCAGAATCCGTCATCCTCAAAGAACCCTGGGCACCGACATGTGCACTCCTAGTCGTCCCAGGTGGTGCTGACCTAGGCTACTGCCGCGTGCTCAACGGCGAAGGAAACCGCCGCATCAGCGAGTTCGTGCGTCGCGGAGGCGCGTATCTTGGTCTCTGCGCAGTCGCCTACTACGGCAGCAGCAGATGCGAGTTTGAGGCGGGAAACAAGCCTCTCGAAGTCATCGGCAGCCGAGAATTGGGCTTCTTCCCGGGCACGTGTCGCGGAGGTGCGTTCAAGGGGTTCGAGTATCACAGTGAAAAGGGTGCTCGAGAGGCCATTCTGAGAGTGACGAAGGGCGCTTTCAAAGAGAATCTCGCGGACACATTTGCTTCTTATTACAATGGAGGTGGCGTGTTTGTTGATGTCGGGAAGGTTACGGCGCGCAAGATCGAGATTCTGGCGTTATATGATGATGAGCTCGATGTGGATGGGGGAGATGGCAAGGCGGCGCTTGTGTTGTGTCACGTTGGTGATGGCTTGGCTATGCTGTCAGGGCCGCATCCAGAGTATGTCACATTACATTCACAACTGCATATGCCCTCACTATTGATGTTTTTGCTTGCTAACACTGATCTGCAGATTCGCACCTGCGAATTTGTCCCCTCAACCAGGTATCCCAGAGTACGCAGACGTCGTTCGCAAATTGCAAGAAGACGACGATGCCCGCTTCAATTTTCTGAGAGCCTGTCTGGACAAACTTGGTCTCGAAGTGAGCGCCGAAAACGCGTCATTGCCAACCCTGTCCAACATTCATCTCTCTGCCGTCGACAACTCTCAAGTATCTGAACTGCTCTGTTCGTGGGCAGACGTCATTGAAAAAGAGAATGATGAAGAACTCATCACGGGCGAAGGCGATAAGTTCCGCATTCGTACCGATGAAGACGGCCTCACAGCGCAAGACTTGCTGAAAGGGCTTCCTGCCGTAGATAGTGATCATCCGACCGGTGAGACTGGAATCATCGATTACGGCGCCATCACCAAGAACATCGTCGCTCACGAAAAGGCCCTCCCCACGACGGAGATGACGCCGCGTTTCAACCATAAACTCTACTATTCTAGTCTCGCGAGATTTCAAAAGATTGAAGAAGCCGCGGAAACATGGGGTAACGTGTTGATGTACGGAGACGTCGTCACGAGCACCAATTCTCTCCTGGAAAAGTTTGTTCTACGTCTCATCGCAGCGGATGGCTCTTCGAGATATAGCCTTCATACTGACCTGATGCCAGAAACCCCAAGCTCATAGCAAAGTTGCCTACGGGATTCACCTTTTCCGCATCAACGCAGGTTGCCGGTCGTGGGCGCGGAACCAACGTCTGGGTTGCACCACCCGGCGGCCTCATGTTCTCTACCATCATCAACCACCCAGCTTATCTCGCAGCCTCGCGGCCCGTGGTTTTCATTCAATACATCGCCGCTATTGCTATCGTCGAGGCTATTCAATCGTACGATGTGGGCTACGAGAATCTCCCCATCAAGCTGAAGTGGCCGAATGACATTTGTAAGTGCATCTTCCAGACACATTGCTACACACCAGATGCAATCACGAAATATTCGAGAAAAAAATCAACTAACAGATAATACTCAAGACGCGCTTGACCCCACCAAGCCCGCATCATCAAAGACATACGTCAAAATAGGCGGCATCCTCTCTCAATGTGGCTACTCCGACGGCTCCTACCAGATCGTCCTCGGCATCGGCATCAACGCCATTAATCCTCGTCCCACGACATCAATTTCCGACCTCTTGCCGTCCAACGCGTCTCCGCTGCGGATAGAGACCCTTCTCGCCAGAATATTGACGCGTTTAGAGTCTCTTCACGCGCAGTTCCGACGCGAGGGATTCACCGAGGCGCTTGAACGCAGGTATTATCGCCACTGGCTGCATACTGGACAGGCTATCTCGCTGGAGGCGGAAGGTGGTGTGCGGGCTAGGGTGCTGGGTATCACGAGGGATTGGGGTATGCTGAAGGTTGAGGAGACGGATGCCGAGGGGCGGGGGACGGGGAAGATGTGGACGTTGCAGAGTGATGAGAATAGCTTTGATTTCTGGAAGGGGCTAGTGAGGAGAAAACAATAGATTTGGCATGTTCTTGTTCACTGTGGGCAATAGACAAAATATGCGTCCAATTTATGCAAGCCTGTGCCGTAAACTCCTCTGATAATGATGGACGCGCTACCCTATTGTTAGTTTTCTTCTTCTGACACCCCAAGTAATCACACGAAGAAGAGTAGCATTCACCCATAAAAATAGGACAGCAGAGTCTATCTCGTCAACTGCACTTTTTGCCCTTCAGTTCATTGATACGTGGTGTTGCTATTACAGAGTATCTTTCATTGTCTCAATAAGACTATGGGCAAGCTGGTCGAGGTGGCTCCACCATGTTGGACATCTTCACGATTCTAATCGTACACACTCCGCCTCGAAAGAACCAGTTAATCGGTATTGTACATTGTATTAAAACATGAATGCCTAAGCGTCTTTTTTTCGTCTAACATAGATCTCCAGTGGCCCATTTATTTTTAATCTCCGGGATATCACATGTGTCCCTCGATCATGCCACTCCGTAACAGAAAAACGCCGTGCCATGCCGCAGTCGAGTGAAGATGTACATGTATACAAAGAGGAAGTCTGGCAGTCCCTAGACTGTCTCGTTTCCTTGGCCAGCCTGGCTTGTCTTGTGCCTGGCGCGCCGTGTTTAGTTCCAGTGTGCATGAGTGAATTGTAACCATGCCCCTGGGGTATTTATCAGAGGAGCCTCACTGCACTATCAGCCATACTTGACGTATGAGCGCTTGATAGACGTAGCAGAAGGCTTCGGTGACGGACAGCGATGCTTTATTTGTCCTTGTAAATCTTTGGTTTCCACCCTTCCTGAGCCTCGGCCTCTTGCGCAGCCTTTTCGCATATGGGCCCGAGTTCCCGCTCGAATCTCTCCTTTGCGCGGACAATCTTGCTTTGCAGGTAGAAACTGCCGCCCTTTTGCGGGTCGTTGGCGTCGAACAGTCGCTTGTATCGCTCGAGGACCTCCTCCACATTCGCTTGACCGCCGGCGGGAGGCTTGACGTTCAGGATCTTGCAGGCTTCGTCCAACGTCATGCCTGATGATAGGGAGGCGCCTGCTGAGGAGCCACCGCCGGCCTTGGCAGCAGCGCGCTGATATTGCGATGCAGCCTGCGCTTGCTTGTATGCTGCCATGAAGGACCGGCCGAGGATTCGGGAGCCTGTTACGAAGGCTGTGAAGACGAATCGGTGCGCCTGCGGGGTGACATTGTTAGCATGATGCGCGAAAGAGCAAGTATGCAATGTGAAGGAGTTGTGAAGTTTCCCTGTCACAATGGAAAAAGGAGAATCGGCTGTGAGACGTACCATGTTGAGGAGATTGTCAGCAAACTAGCTAAAGTCACCGGCTACTTGATCCTCAGGACGGGACAATGAGGCCCTGTGATATGCAGTGGGTGGCGCTGCCTTGAGAGGATGTCTCTCGCGTCTGTCGGGATACAGATCGTGAGATTTGCAGGTGTCGGGTCGGCGTTGTGGTTTTTTTGCCGCTGCGCTACTCCAGCGAATGTTTCCGTGGTCGGAATAATTTGGGGTCGTGCTGTTTAGCCGTGCTTCTGCCGCTCACCGCGCGCCACGCCAAGCTGGGTGAATCGCCTGACTGGTAACTTTTCTGTCCATGTCAAAAGCATGTGTAACTGGGTAATCCTTTCCAAAAAAAAAAAGGAATCAAATTAAATTAAAATGATATAAAGCTATAACGAATACGAAGAAGCAGATAGGAATTAATCAATTTAAAATTTTTATTTTCCTTTAGATAATGCCGCTTCCATTGAAATGGCTACTCGACTCAGCATCGGTCTACCACCCGCTTTGTTGGTATGGTGGGGAGGTTGTGAGAGCCCAGGAACTGTTCGAACTGTAAAGCAACACACAATGAGACAGACGCCATGACTCCGCAAGAAGTCGCTCTTCTTTTGCAGAAACATGGAAGCAGCCGGGATGATGCAGATGCAGTCTCAGCTACAGACAATGTAGTCCAGAACAGGACAGAGTTGCTAGCTCCTGTTCTCTCTACCTGCGAACAGCTGTGGTCGACCAACTCAGAAGAGCTGGATTCGATAGCAGAAAAACTTGGTGACGGAAGTCGAGATGGTGAGTTCCAGTGTGTTATAGTTTTTCAACTGGTCTTACTAGCCTTTGCATTCACGTAAACTTTTCCTGCAGTCCGCTTCATTTATCCCTCCTCTCTTGTCCATATTCTTTATAAATATAGTGCAGCTGACGAGTATCATAGTTGCATGGCGTATCCCATACGGAGAATCGGGCATTTTGGAATTCTTCATCGCCCGTCTTGCGGAAGGGAACTTGCGTCAAAAACTGCACATTCATGCTCTTCGCCTGATAGGCAATTCTTGCACTGACACCAACGAGAATCGGGCTCGCGTTGTCGAAAATGACCGCTTATTGTCAGTCACAAAGCATGTACCCAACGAGAACCTCATACCATTCAATGTACCCGTGATTTACAATATCTTAGTAGACTACGGTAGGTTCCCTAAAATTGACACGAAATTGAAAAAAATTTCACTGATGAAGCGCAGAGCCTGCCCAGAGTCTTGCCTCTAAATCCCGTCTAAGCACCCAGCTCGTCGGACTCTTACAACTACCAAATATTTCCAAGTATGCGCCATTCGTGCCATACATATGCAAGATATTGGCTCTTCTTGTTTCTCAGGAAGGCGAGGCTTCGGTCGCTGACCCAGCCACGGTCAGCGTTCTTCTCACCTTGGCCCAGCAGCCTGCGGCCAAGGAAGATGTTGAGGACTTCATCAGTCTTGTAGCCGTGGCTGTCGCTTACTTGGCGAGTGAAAGCCTGCAATCAAGATTGATCACAGATAACCAAGTGGCTCTGCTATTGGATGCGTTCTATCACACTCATGGGGGCTTCGACATTGGTGATATCGACGACGAGGATACTTCTGCGCAGCTGAAACAGTTGCGATCTTCGCTCCTTGCTACCTTGGCAGACGTTTCTGGAAACGACTTGTTCGCTCAGAAATATCCTCTGCCCGACAAGGTCCCCCAAACTCTGTTGGACTGGCTCCGCGGCGATAATGTCTTCCTCCAATCAGCCGCTTGCCTCGCCCTGGGCAACATTTCTCGTTCTGATGCTGCGTCTGTCGCTTTGGTAGAGGATTATAGGGCACATGAGCCGTTGGTAAAGCTCTTGTCTGACCCGGCGGTCACAGACTCCCAGCTTCTCCATGCCGCCTGTTCTTTTCTCAAGAACCTCGCCATCCCTCCCGGCAATAAAACCCAGCTACAAGAACTGTCACTTCCATCGTGCCTACCGAGGTTGTTTGAACTAGATACCTTGCCGCAAATCCAATTTGCAGCCGTCTCTCTTACACGACTACTGCTGCTCAACTGTCCTTCTAATGTTCGGCAAATATGCAGTCTACTGAAGGCTGAGACATCAGCTGGCTCCAATGACGTTGAGCAGACCAGCGCTCACCGCATTATATCACTACATGGACGGTCAGATGCTGAGCCAACGCGTCTGGAGGCGGCGAGATGTGTAGCTGGTATCTGTCGTGTGCTTCATTCTACAACTGTGTCCGAAGTTTTACCTGAAGCAAGTGCAAGTGACACAAATTCTTCGTCCGAAGAAGACGATGAGAACCGAAGGAGAGCCTTCTACGAGAGTCATGCGGTGCAGAAACCGCTGAGATTTCTTATTACCCAAGAGAAATGGCCCTCGTTGAGATCCGAAGCGTGGTTCGTCTTCGCCCTTATGTCAAGGTCGCAAGACGGCGCTAGCGTCGTCCTTTCACTGCTGGACGATGAGGCTGCCGAAGCAGTATTGAGGGAGACTGTGACGGGACAAAAGGTCGAAAACAAGGAGGCTATTATTAGGCAAGAAGAGGAATCAGCGGAAGACTCAACTGCACAGTTGACGTCTGCAGCATCAAGTTTGCAACTTGAACCTCAGCAGGTCGACCCGAAACAGAAAGCGAGTATGGCCAAGGTTGATGCCGAGAATGCACTTATTCTATGTACGGAGTTGGTCAAACTTGGAGAAAGCATTCTCGCACCTGAGAAGCTCGCCATGTTCCAAGACTTGGTGCGTGATGGGACCAGGCATGTCGTCACCAATCGCTCCCAACCACAAGTAGAGTGAAGAGAAGAAAAAAAGTTTAGAGATAAAATACTTCCAAATAAAGCTATTTAGTGAGACATGTATCATTGTCACAAGCCGTGTGAGCAAATCAAGAGCCGCTTCAGAACACGCCAATCATGCGACATTCACGAGCAGAAGTGTCTTAAACCCAAAAACACATAATGCTTCTATTGGCGAAAACCTGAATACAAGGCAAAGCCGGTGATCATGCAATAATATTTTTGACCTGGACCTAGAGTATCTCTCCACATGAACCGGGCCAAGAACTCCCTTAGAGCCTCGAACCGACGTTAGATACTTCCCAAGAGACGCAAAGAGCAAAAAACCCTCAAACACCAGTTCCCTTTTTGCTATTTTATTTCTTAGCAACGCTCTCAGCCTCCGCCTTATCCCTAGCACGCTTCTCACGAGCACCCTGGTATCGCTTGTTGCTTCGGGCAATACGCAGAGCAGTGTAGGCACCACCCTCGATAGGCTTGGGCATCTCGCTCTTCTTGATCTCCTTAACGGCAAGGTCGGTGGGGGCCATGGGCAGGACGGAGGAGATGGTGGCGGCCTTGTTGACCTTGGACAGGTCGGTCTTGGTGTCACCCTTCTTTGGGGCGTTTGACTTGCGGGGAAGCAGGATCAAGCGCTCCTTGTAGGCCTTGAGGCGGGCGACGTTGATGGCCAGGCTCTCCTCGGAGAGGTTCTGGCGGCGGTGGTCGACGGCGATACCGATGGTGCGGGCCAGAGGTCGGGCAATACCAGCCTCCTGTAGGACACAATGTTAGAAATCTGCAAGCAATTCAAGTCCTGTCCACAATGTCCTCTCCGAATCCGACAGTGATCTCAAGTCCACTCGTGCTTCGTTGAAATGTTGAATTCTGCGATTCGAATCGGATTGGGAGTTGACTGTCGTAAACCTGAGTAATATCGTACCTTGAGCTCGGTCAGGGTGAAACCCCGGCCGGCGCGGACCTTGCGGTTGTACTTAATGGTAGGGCATCGGACAATAGGTCGCAACTTGTCGACGGGGCGAGGAGCCAAAGCGGCAGCCTTAGCCTGACGCGCAACACGACGGGAGACCTTCTTTCCGGGCTATTTCACGAACATCTTGTTAATCGTCACTGTTTCTAAACGGGCTTCCTCGATATCTGGCGAACGCAAAGAAGTCGAGTCTCGGAGAAAAGTCGCATACCTGGTCAAAGTGGGTGCGAACCCGTCTCTGCCAATCCTTGCGGAAGTCTATCAGTGTATGTCAGTCGTTTGTCCCATTGGTGCCATCGTCGATCGAGTGTTTGCGGATGAGTCTCACGGTTGTTGACAATCTTCTGGTTGTGCTTAATCGCCTGTAAAAATAAATTCGTTAGTCCTGAAGGTCTTCACAATGAAGATATTGTTGCAATTCGACGGGTTGTTCGTACCATTGTGCCTGCTTGCGATCACACTCGCTCCGGTTGTCGATGTTCGGTAGGCGTTGAAATTTGGGAGGAAGAGGCTCGACAAATTGTCTGAAGGGTTTTCGTGCCCTACAGAAAGTACGTACCAGGTGGGGTGTGCCCTGCTCTAAGCGCAAGAAGCGAGAAATGGGCAAAAAATGTGTGGGTCACGTGCTGCTGAGTAAGGTGTTGGACTTTCGTGCCTGGTGGGTCTCATCGAGAATTGCTGCCCCAGGCACGAAGAAAGAGCTATAAAATCAGCTCGAGGGTGCCGCCGTTTGCTGGTTTTCTTTTCTTCTTCATACTTACCTTGTTCCGAATTCCCCAGCTCAAGATTCGGGGGATTCAGTATGGAAGGCCTGCATTGTACATCGCGGAGTCGTTCCTTGCTCCATTGCCCTTTGGGGCCATGGGGGGCGTAATTTTTGATTTCTTGTTTTCATTGTGCGCGTGGCCGTGAGTCGCGTCATGAAGAAGACCTTGGTGATGTGATAAACTGCGCAGGAGCGAATAGCGCTATTCTATGTTAAAGCAACTACAGTTCAACTGGACGAGATGTCTTCGACGGCTGTTGGCACACAAGCAAGATGTGCGTGATGCAGTTTTGGTACACTTTGAGTTCGGCGCGTTTTGGAACGCGTTGATTTGTGGCGAAAGGGGGTTTCTGGAGGATCGTCATGAGACGACGCTTGTGTTCTTTGCTTACCTAGGTGGTTGATTCTATTACACGTGTGCCATATACTGCTTCTCGACATGCTCGGAGCACTGTCAATTTGAAAACCTGTCCGCGTCTCATTTTCAAGTTCGTCTCTCATCCGTAGACAGGTGCTGAAGCTTTCGTGGTGATCTTCGCTCTGCACAGTAGTCACGAAGCGCCCGGGTCACCAAAATGCAGCAAAGCTTTCCATTCAGTGTTCTCTACAAAATCATCTTCAGAACAGCATTATAAAGTTCTACCCGACTTTCTCTCGACATTTTGTAATATTCAGTCTCCCATCCTTCAGTCAATTCCCCTAGAGCTCTCCATCCCCGAAAATTTCCCGCTCCAATCACCGCTCCCTAATTCACCACCCAGCTGTCCACTCCCCAAAAAATCTAACGACAATCCCGCCCATGCCCATACCTCAGGCCATTTTCTCGCAGACGCCATCACTCTCGGTTCACTTGACAATCGCCCCCCGGATTCCCGCGTCAAGTGTCCTCCCACAATGGCTTCCAGAATAGGACCACGAAGCGTCAAGGACGCAACACGCTTCACGTCCACCATTCCACATGCCACTTCCAAGACTGCCGGTGCAGCAGGTGGCAGAGCAGCTGCATCCGCGACGCCGAAGCCCTCGCCGCGAATTCCCGGAGAGACGCCAGAACAACGAGTGCGTCGGTTGAGACAGGCGCACATTGCTGCGCAAAAGGCACAGATCAGTCGCACAGACAAGGTGATCGATGCGTCGAGAAGGTTTTTGGACGTTGCGCATCGCTGGACAGTAGGGGGCATTGTCATTTTCACGGGTATGTCGCCACTGACTCTTCCGCCAAAATCAACATTCGCTTGCCCGACAGACATCAGTTTGCTGACTTTGATGTTTCTCTAGCCGTCGCTGGTGTCGTAAGCGTCTACTCCGCCTGGGACATGCTTCAGTACAACCGTGCCCGCCGCGCCGAGTGGCTCGAAGCCCAAAAGAAACTAGAGGCCAACTCCCTCGCCGCCGCCCGTATAGCCTACCTCAAGGGAGATGCTACCGAAGAACAAATCTTGCTCGTGGAGGAAGCCAATCGCGAAGCACAAGAGAAGGGCGTCAAGCTCCTACCCTTGCTGTCACCTCCTGAGCATAGAACGCATTTCGAGGAGCATGTCAAGCCCACTTTCTCGAGGGCAGAGGACGCCGAGAAGAAGAAGACCCAACAGGAAGGAAAAGGAATCATGGGCGTTGTTTCTGGATTATTTGGCGGCTCAAAGGCCGCTGAGGCTTCGACTCAAACTTCAGATCAAGCTTCCGAGAGTGGCGTAGTACAGTCGATCGAGGCAAAGGCCAGAGATGCCTGGGAAAACGAGAAACAGAATCAGATTAAGGGCGGCAGCCTGGACCAGCTTGGCCTCGAGACGGGCAGTTCACAGTCCAAGTCCGGGAAGCGAGGGTGGTTGCCGTGGTAAGACATGATCGGGGCATAATTCGTGAGGAAGAGGAGGGAACATTGTTCATTACGTATACTCTGTGATCTAGCGAGGCATGGAAATGGGGTGGAAAACACAACTTGTATCATACTTTGTAGAAGGGTAGTGCATTAGACTGGCGTCGGGAGTCGTTTCGAAATGTAACAATATGTACTACATTGAACACTTGCTAGGCGTTGTGCGTTTTTCGTGATTTTTAGCCATTTTGTTCAGATGAATTTGGCCGTTTGTACGACAGTTCTGAATTGGGACAAAGCTAAAAGATGAAGAATCCAATTTTTGTGTGATACAAGTCTACATCATATGTGCTTCAAAGACCCTTGCAGCATGATTGTAGCGCTGCTGTGCCTAAATTTGAGCGTCTGCCCGTACAATAATGACCCATCGCCAATGCGCCGTGAGACTATGGTCCCAAATACAAATGAAATGTCAGTCGCTTGTCGTGTAAGAAAAAGAGTGAAGTCGCAACGCTAGCGTGATAAAAAGCCAAAAACACATGCGCAAAAAGACCAAGACCTTCTAAACCCGTCCACCTCTACAGGCGGCTGTGCTTCTTCCCTGCTCAGCCGTGTATCTTACGCTTGGACCTCTGAGAAAATCGTAAATATCCGCCTTGATTGTCGAATCAACAAGCCGGCGAGGCGATTTGTTGCATGTCAATTCCAGAAGAACTTCTTCCAGTCTGTTCCACGTTCCTACCAGGTTGAATGCAAGCGTATGACCCCTTCTATCGCCGGTACGCTGCCTGACCCAGACGGGATTTAAGTTCACCTAGATCTACCACTTTGGAAATCCCATTCTATGAGATGACAATATGGTTGAAATGACCGGGAACCTTGAGTCTGCACTTTTCGCAGTCGGAGCGGTAACCTATACTGAAACTCTTCTTCATGCCAGGTTGCCATGTCCAGGAGTTGACAGTGTGTTTGCTGCGTTGGTGACCTTTACGCCCTGGTGATGGAGACGAAGGGTCTGCGTCTGAGTCATGGTACTGGGCCGGAGTAAGGTGAGTATCGGCATCCATCATGGCGTTGGGATGTTCCATGGCATGAGTCGGTGATGACTGACCGGATGGAGAGCCTTGAAACTGGGCCGGAAACTGTGACTGAGCATCCATAGAGCCGTCATTGTCCGTCATCATACCATTTGACGTACATGTTTGGCCAGCAGCATTAGCATCACCAACCTCGGAGATGGGCGACGGTAGTCGTCGATTGCTCTGTAGGACCTGCCACTGCGCATCCTCGTTCATCGCTCTCGGCACGCATTCGTCCTGAGAAAAGCCGGTGACCTGATGTCCGAGGTTGACAATGCCATTGGGCCCTGTAGCAGTCTGTCCCTGAATCCATCCAGCGTTTTGACCGCGTACTTGTGCAGCGAAGCTCGGTTGAATAGGCGTGGGCATTCGACCAGTTGAACGATCGCGCTGCGATGCTAAATTCTCTTCGTATTGACCATTACTTGATGGCGTTGACTGCATTGTGTCCATCATGTCCATCTCAGCGTCTGGCTGAAAACCGGAGTTGTTCATGGGGGTTGAGGTCCATGTTTCATCTATGGTATGGCGTGGCCCTGCTTCGGCTGGGCTGGCGTTTAATGGTACGATGGTGTGAGGGAGAGATTGTTGAGGAGCTCGAGGCGAACTTCGAAGAGGGAGTGATTGGATTCGTTTCTGCGATTGTCAGTTAGTACTGGTAATTGGGGCTTGATGTAGCTATGGCCTTGGTCGAACTGACATTTCTGTGCTCTCCGAATCCGCTGGCTGCGTTGACTAGATCTTCCTCATCACGAAACCTCTTCCGTCCCGAGTCAACCGCGTCGAGGTAATGCTGCGTGGCAAACATGGTCGCTATCGAAAGGCCGTGTATAGATGAATTGTGTCGTGTAAATGCGTGTATGGTCTGTCAAGAGTACAATGACTGAAGGACATAAGGGTTGTGAATGCCGACTACCGCCCACTGCTGACAATACCAACAAATTGAACCCTGATGGCAGTGGATGGTCGGACGGTGGTGTGATGAGTTAAGTTTGGGAAGGGTCAGCTCGGATGAAGGAAGATGCGGGGGATTTGAAGGACAGGATGAAGCAGCACTAGCCCGGCTCTTCCTCCTCTACTTGGTCGAGGAGAAGTGATCGGTGGTGGAAGGCTGAGCTGAGAGGAGGAGCCGCAGGCCGCGAGCGAGTCGGTAGCCAGCCGCCCTTGGGGGCATGAAGTAGTGCTGAGGCGGAGGAGGGGGATCGATAGGCAGGCAGCTGCTAGTGCTGGTACTGGCCCCCACTGGCCACTGGTAACTGCAACTGGCCCCAGCGCGGTGGCAAAACAGCTGGGCCAGGCTGGACCCTCGCCCGACTGAAGCCTGGTATCGCAGCCGCAGCCAGGGTTAGGGAGCCTCGAGTCCAAGCGTTGAACATCCCAATGCGGGACGAAAACTCAAAAACCCAAAAGAACATCGATGAGCAAAGAGGTGCTAGCCGGAAACAATATTGTAGATACAGGGCTATTTTGAAGCTGACCAAGGGAAAGGCTCCGAATTCCGTGTCCCAAGACACTGGGCATCATGCTGCATGGGATTCTCGCACATGCAGTTTGCAAATCCCGTCAGCGGCCGTGTTTGATCCAGCCCACACACGTCGCCAGTTCAAAACAACACGAGACCTCAGAAGAAACGAGCGAGTACGAAGCAATTAGGCTATCAAGTACACGAGACCCCTGACAGGACCAGTACTATTGAGGAAAAAAAAAGATGCTGTGCTCGACTATTTCCCACAATGCTTGACCATCACAAATTGAACTCAATTGATGCAAATGACTCCTGGCAGATAATTCGAGAGGAGGCAGGGGATACCAAAGAGGGTACGAAGGGTCCAACGTCACAGTCAATGCATCCTGGGCAAATCATCCCATCCAGACTTGTCAATTCTGATCCATCTCCCCACCTGTCGTGGGCCAAGAAGTCTCACAGCTATTCAGAGGCAAGGGACAACCAGCCTCGCGATTCTCAACTTCATACTGACTTTCCGGCCAAGCCTGTTGTTCTCGACCTCCTCGAGGCATTGTATCACATCGACATCGTCACTGCGCCGGGATCATAAGTCGCCACTCTACTCGGCACGTAATAAATGTTTCTCGCGCCAATTGTTTCAGCATTGCCTCACACATCGTGTCGTCCAGCCACCAATGAGTTGACCATGTCACCTCGCGTTTTTTAACTGTATCATTTACTCAATTCAGTCCATTGTAGCCTGTTGGGTCGGCAGCAGAGTAAGCTTACGCTGGTTCTGCAGATCCAGGCCGTTCTGTGTCAGCCTTTCACACTGATGAGCCAATTGACTGCGTCTGAATCGTTGCCTGCGTGGTAAGATCGCATGCGTTCACAAACCGAAAGACACATTTGCACCAAATATTAGTCCTCCTTCACTGTACAATTCCCGCAGATTCCCGTCTTTATATTACTGCCACTAGACCGTAATACCCCGCGACCTTCTTCTAGGATATTGAAAAATGTTGTTTTGAGATTTACAATAATGCCAGGTATATTCAGCCTCTGGTGCCCTTGCATTGCTGCTGTAAGCAGATGAAGATTTTATCAGTGGCGATCCTCCGCCAATCCAGCGGAATTGACGGCTGACTTGCATACTCGAGGTGATCAGCCTACTAATTGGCACAACTGCGCCTGAGCGGAACGCTGCATTGGATCAACAAATACGTGCTATAGTTGGGCAAGCCATATCACAGCCGAAGTGACTGCGACACCTGCTTCACGTCATTCAGAGCGGTCAAGCATCCAAGAATGTCAATTGGACGAGCCGATGAAGACAGCAGCTTTGCCAGCCTGGCTAGCTCTGCTGAATGAGGCTCGATGCATCCATGTCACAAAGTGGTGTACGAGGCTCTTGAGCAACGCCAACAACACCAAGAATTTCGATGCTGGCGTGTCTAAGATCTCACATGGCATTTGAGGCTAATCTGATCAGGCCAACGAAAGGCGGGCCATTAGTCAATCTCAAGACCCGCCAAAGTGACGTACGAAGAGTCGGAATGGTGGATCTAATACTGAAGGACGACTGACTTGTGCTGGGACGAGGGCTTTCGGTGGTGCAAGTCGTGCAGGTGGTGTGCGGGCATCGGCGAGAAAATGGGCCAGAGACGGGCGAGCACTCGTGTTGGCATTGTAGCACATTAATTGACAGACAGCAGCAATGCAGCCCACTTGCTGGGACAATGGTGGGGTCGCTCCGAGGCTGCTCCGATCAGTAGTGTTTTTTTTCCTCGTGCAGCTCTGTACTGCGCGAGTACGCTGTTGATGTGCCCAACTTTCTGACTCATTGAAGACTCTTTTCGGCTCCTTATTATCGAGCTCGAAACTTCAATTGTACGCTGTCTCGACTTGCTCATCGATTCTCTTCGTTGACTCGCCGCTTCCTTCTCAACACAACACTTCAATTCCTGCCGTTCGAACCCCTCCATCGGCACTTGCACTTACAGCTTCAAATCGAGAACCCCTCCACCCCGGTGACCAAACACCAGTTTACCTTTCACATCGCCAGCTCTACGCCAATTTCTCACAATGCCTGCGCTTGACTTGCAACCGCTGGTCGCCGATGATACCAGAAGTTAGTGTAATTTGACAACTGCATCTCCTCCAATGCCCTATCTCACCGTTTCTGCGGCAAGCTGTAGCCACTGCTTTACAACGAGCTGGCTGCTTGCAATTGCATCATTCAAATGTTTTGGGGAGGCCATCTTCGATTCTTCTTCTTTCCCAGAGCGATTAATCTTTTCAGATTGCCCTCTACACTCGAAGACTACTGGCTCTGGAGTTGTGCTCTCACTTAGAGAGTACACAAACAGTCCAATGTCGTCACTTTGACTCTGAAAATGTTGATGCGTCTGGCTTCGAGACTAACATTCTCTGCAGTTCTCGGCCAAGACCCTCTGGTCCGCCCAGACATGCTCGCTGCTGATATCCCCATGAGCGATGCTGCCATCCAGACCGTTGTCAAGGGAAGAAATGAAGCCGCAGACATCATCATGGGCCGCAGTGACAGACTTCTCGTTGTCGTCGGTCCTTGCTCCATCCACGATCCCGCTGCTGCTCACAAATACGCCGCTTTGCTACACGAACTGTCCGAGAAGCTGTCCAAAGATTTGTGCATCATCATGCGAGCCTACCTCGAGAAGCCCAGAACCACCGTCGGCTGGAAGGGTTTGATCAACGACCCCAAGATCGACTCATCTTTCCAGATCAACGAAGGTCTGAAAACCTCGCGCAAGCTTTTCGTCGACCTGACTTCAAATGGCATGCCCATCGCCAGTGAAATGCTCGACACGATCTCACCTCAGTTTTTGGCCGACTGCATCTCAGTTGGTGCCATTGGCGCCCGAACCACCGAGTCCCAGCTGCACCGAGAGCTTGCTTCTGGCTTGTCTTTCCCCGTTGGCTTCAAGAACGGCACCGATGGAAACTTGGGTGTCGCCATTGATGCCATTGGTGCTGCCGCCGCCAAGCACCATTTCATGGGTGTCACCAAGCAGGGCTTGGCTGCCATTACCCGCACCAAGGGTAACGAGCACGGTTTCGTCATCCTTCGTGGTGGAAGCAAAGGACCCAACTTCGACGAGGAGAGCGTCCAGGCTGCCAAGAAGTCATTGGCAGACAAGGGCCAGAAACAGGCTATCATGGTTGACTGCTCTCACGGTACGTAACGGCAGCGAAACGCTTTTGTCTAGCTAGAACCGCGTTGCTAATACTCAAATCAGGCAACTCGCAGAAGAACCACAACAACCAGCCCAAGGTTGCTGCGGTGATTGCAGACCAACTTAAGAAGGGCGAGAAGTCCATCATTGGTGTCATGATTGAGTCCAATCTCAAAGAGGGCAACCAAAAGGTTCCTCCTGAGGGTCCCTCTGGCCTTGTGGAGGGTGTCAGTATCACCGATGCTTGCATCAGCTGGGAGAATACTGTCACGGTGCTTGAGAACCTGGCCGCTGCTGTTCAGGAGCGACGCCGTGTAAATGGCTCCACGCCCAACGAGGAGGCCAAGGTTAGCATGCTCGAGGAGGACTAAGTGGACAGCTCGTTGCGCGTAGCATGAGAAACTCATGATTTGACGAAAGAAAAGTTATGGTCTAGTGGGATGGAAAAATGCTTGTCCTGTGGGATCGGAAGCCTTCAAATGATCGGTATATTGCCACAAGAAACAACCCACTTGAATGTACATAGAGGAATGTGGGAAAGGGTCTTTACAAAGTTCATAGCGCTGGTATAAACAGAGCACCATCTTGGGCGCAGATGTAGTATTTCGGAAAGAATATGTGCTACGATCCCAAATTCTTCTCCAGATCTTCCCAATGTACCACTATATCTTGCTGTACAGACACAGCCTCCAAAACTCCATGAACGCCAGGGCCCTGTTTCCCAATCGTGCATCATATAGCTATTGTCGTTCATTCCCCACAGGTGCGTAATTGATGTTTTGTCGTGACAGCGCCGCCCTTTGATCCCGATGCTCGACCACACGCTTAAATGCTGCCCATCCCAGAAGGCCGGTGGTACCCAGGATGAAACCCCATACAATGATCTTGTCCTTGTTGCTGTCTCGCTGGAAGCACAGGGTAGTAACATCGCTCTCTTTTGCTTCTTTACAGAAGTCAATGCCTTGGCTTAGGCAAAATGACTTTGTACACTCTGAGCAGGACGTCGATAATGATCGTGGCGCAAGGTTGGCAGACTGGTTGTCATCTTGGGTTGATTCATCGTGTGTGACATCTGTGCTGCTTGAATCGAACAGCGGCTGGAAGAAGATCGAGCGAAGCGACTGCGAAGAGGACTCCGAGTTTTGACCCTTGGGGCCAAGGGGGATGATGGTGCTGTTCTTGAAGCATGTGCATTTGCAGAAGACAGGCGCAGCTGGAGAGACATGGTCAGTTAGCAATGCGTATCGTGACAGGAGCATGGTTCGAGACTTACATCCGGCGGAAATGAGCACAGCCAAGCTAGCTAATAGCAGTACAAGAAGATGTATCCGCGCCATCGTGATGTGATGCTGCGCGACCGGCTGTAGTAGACGAAGCTATGCGACCCATTGACCACAGCTTGGGAGGGTGCAGTTTCAGAGTGGGTCACGTCTGGATGGCCTGGCCGAGCCTCTCGACGCCTGGTTGGTCCCCTGTCGGCACCCCAAAAAAGTTGTCTATCGAATCTTCAAGATCGCACCTCGTCAACCAGCATTTCTTCTTGAAGCGATCAGCCTACGTCAGGCGCATCGCCAACCACAAACCTGCCATCATGGCCAGATTACAGCGGATGCAGAGACTTGTCTCTCTGCAATTGACAGCCTCCACACCCTTGCCGACGCGGGCGCCTTTCGCAGCATGCCGAGCCATCTCGTCCACGTGCGCATCTCGGGGGAAGAACACGGATTGGGTTCGTGGGAAGCTCTGGAAGGGCGAGGCTCCTGGACCTGAAGACCCGTGTACGCAACGCATTGAGCCAGAAGATCCCTCCAATTTGCCCGAAGAAGCGTTTGATCTCCCGCGAACAGACAAGACTCCCGCGGCTATCCTCAACTCGAGATTGACACTGCCACCGAAGCGAACGGAGGCTGCCACCGAGGCCGAGTTAAAATCAGCCGATCCTAGTTATGTCCCCGCGACAGATGCAGAAGGTCTGGAGGAGATTGGCACATTAAAGACATGGTGGGATGAAGAGGGTCACTGGGGCGAGGAGAGCGAGTTCAAAGGATTCGGCAGCTCAGAAAAAGTGGTGGACAAGGACGTCGTGGAAGTGTACCTGCGGCAGTCGGTCGTTGAGGCACTGTCTCTTCAAGAGACTGGTGCTTTCTCAGAGTGGTCAACCAAGAAGTGGCGAGAGGTCTCTCGAGGCGAGCTCGATCAAGTCCTTGCGACTGAGGTGCTGGTGCAGGACGGACGAGCATCGCTCAAGGGAGACTCTGCTTCCATCTCACAGAGCCTTATTTCTGAGGCTGATGAAGTTGAGGCCGTGGCCAAGATTACTCCAGAGGAAGCACGTGAGATGGTTAAGGCATGGGATGCTTCATGGAAGGACCTCGTCCTGGATGAGCAGCTCAAGTTTGCGGTATGTGGTCGTGACGATACATTCAGACGAGTGTCTATTTCTTACTAACTACGGTATAGATCCGCAAACGACTTTACCAGCTTACCGGCACTCTGATCCCAGATGCCAAACTTGGTGCTGCCCGCACTGTCAAGCACGTCCTTACATTAGTTGCCAAGCAGCCTAAGCCGCAGAAATTGGCTGAGCTGTTAGGACGACGAAACGATATTCAGCAACTGGCCAACGTCAAGGTTCACAGCCGCAAGATCGGTCCTGTCGAGAAGGAGACGTCGGTTGGACGATGGAAGGTGATTGAGGAGGAGTTGACGAAGCGTGGATTGCCAGTGACTGGTACCGCGGGCTTGTCGAAGAACAAGGAGAGGGATTGGATAACGGGGAAGATTTAGACGGAGATGGGCCAGGCTTGCTGGCGTGTATGACTAGAAATATGTAAATGTACTGTGACAAAAGCATTTACACTTGGGCACTGATACTGCATTGATAAAGTAGTGAGGGCAGTGACTTCATGTACTCGTGAATGGACAAGGGTAGTGCTCCAGCCTAAGTTAAGCAATAAGTTATCTGTTGATCCCGCTGTTTCTGAGCACGCAATTTGAAACACATGGCTCAAGCATATATGCCGCAGTAGCGAAGCTAAATCTTGCTTTTAACTCGAGGGGTGGCGGTTTAGCTGACCACGGGCTGAAAGAATGCCCAAGGACCCGCTGGGCCCGGCTGAGGCCGGAGACTGGTCGCATTTGTGCTCAGGAGCGGTCAAGCTGATGATCGACGGCATGTGTGCCGTACTTTTCACTCGACGTGAGAAAAATTCAGACGAATCGATCCAATCTATCTGCAGGGACGGCGCATCACAGGCCCGATAGCCTTTGTTCTCATGCATGTGATGTGCAAGGCTTGTTACACGGCATCACTAGACTTTGTGACGGCTTTCGCACAATAAACAACTATGATCACGAACAATGACGTGGATTTCTGAATTTGAGACACTCAGAGAGAAGTTATCACTTGTGTCGATTTTTCTCGTTCTTCATTTGTAGATATGTCGGCATGCATAACCCCCGTGTTGTGTTCCATTGCCTTGTCAGAATCCGACGTCGCCAAACGCGGATGGTCGAAGAAACCACAGCCTCACAAGCGTTTGGCCACCGCGAGCCAGACCACCCGATGCAATTCTCCTCTTGGACAAATCACTTCCCGCAGAGAAGCCAGCTGGTGTCCACCGTGATTCCCACTGGAAGTTCCACCCGAGTGCAGCAGCATCCACCGTAGCGCCCTTCAAAGGTCCGTATAAGTCCCGCCTTGCTTGCATCTCGACCTGCACAAGCGGCCGATGACTGACTTGACCGGCAGGTCACGACCCTCCCATCCTCTAGTTAGATGCTGTAAGCTTAGACTCAGACCCAGAACTCCCCCGCTTCCTTGCTCCAAGGAAAAAGGCATTATCTTATCTTCCCCACCTGTAGGCCTCCTCATCAGGTGGTGCTTGGTTCGGCGCAGATACCGCGCATAACAACTCTTTGTCTAGCGCCACCGCACAAAACGCGCAATCTAGTCTATAAGAAGCCGGACTCTTCCGCCGACAGATTTGGGATTTTTCTTCTCTCTTTTCCTTTCCCAAGTAGAGATTTATCTCGAAATAACACGTCCTTTTTAAATACTCTTAAACACTTAACTTAGGTTTTTTTACCTATTTAACTACACATCTATCACAATGGCTGGTAACTGTGGCTGCTCTGGCTCTGGCTCCGCTTGCAACTGCGGCTCAAGCTGTAAGTCATCTTTGCTGGACCAGAAAACGCAAACATGAGCATATACTTACGAGATATTTAGGCACTTGCACCGGATGCGGCAAGTCTGCATAAATATAAAACACACCTAACTCGGCCGTCCCATGCTTTATCGCATGACTGTACGATGTTCTCGCAACCCGGGAGGCTTTCAGTAGCTCACCCCGGGATGCGAAGGCTGGCTCATATAAACTCGACATAAAATAGATAACGATACCCTAAAGAACATGATTAAACAACGATAACGACGATGTCATTTAATCTATTGACATAACACCGCCCTTTTCAGTACTATTGATTGCAGTTGTTGGACGCAATGATTTGCTTTGAACGGACTTTTGCTGGATTGGGAAGGGGAAACGAGGTCTGGACCTGGGGGAGTTTTTATGGTGCAGTGAGGACATGTCTGGATAGTTAACTAGTCAATCTCTGAATTGGAAATCTCTTTTGTAGTACAGTGTGGTCCGTGGAGTGGCATGATTCATGATGTGATAAACAGCGCAGCACATACCATCGAATGCCTAACAGAGAGTATGTACCGTACTGTAATGTACGGACATCAGCTCAACGATACTGGATGGACCACTTATGGTAATTTGACTCCAAGCGCCGTGGAGTTACTGTAAAAACCATGAAGAAGGATATTCTTGTGCCAGAGGGTGTTGGGTACACCATGAGGTCTGTTCTTGGTTGCAGTTGGCGAAATAGCGCATGTAAGTCATCTGAAAAACCTCCACATCTGAAAAAAAAAAAAAAGGGTTCGTAGGCAAAATAGATCCCGACTTCCCTACAGTCCCATTTCGATAATTATGATCCCTGAAATAGCTATTCATATATTAGAGTTAAATATCTCGAAGATTGGCATTGAGAGCTGCGGCACTTCTGGTAGAGCATCATGGACCGTCCTGGAGTGTGATTCGTATATTAGACTCTAGAATACTTGACGTTTTATTCTCTGCTAGATTTCGCCACTCTACTGTAACATCACACAGGTCACCTCATTGTACAATACTTCTGTATGACAGGACCCCGTTAGAAGAAGTGCGTTGCTTCACTATGTGAATATCGGCATGCTTCGTCTCTAACAAGGTCAACAAATACAAGATGTTGGTGCGGCCACTTCTTATTCTACTTCATGCCACTTTTTTGGCTGCGGCCGCGGATCCTCCTCTACCGCGACAAGATAGAAATCCGATGCCGGATACATCGCCGATTCTCTTTGGCCCCGATGGCCTTCCCTACTTGCTAGGCGTAAGTGATTTACCCTCCTTTCTCTAAACTCATGAGAATGCTTCTTCATCAGCAGGGCCAAGCCCTGAGTTACGGGAACAGTTCCCCGAACGCAGATGTAGACACTTCTTCTTCAGGATAGGCACAGCTGAATGTTCTTACTGACACGCAGCACGTGTACAGAAATGCGTCACTAGCCGATGGGGCCCGCGATGTGAGACTGTAAAGCGAGTAAATAAAAAACCATGGGAGACTATGGTTCCTCCAAACCCGAACTCTCAGAGCCTCAGCAAACGGAGAACAGGAAAGAAAAATCAGAGTGCTATCGTTATGCTTCAAAATGACCGGCCGTGCCAAGTCAGCGGCCGGGAATCCTCTCGTGGCAGAGGCCAACGCTGTGAGTAAATTACTTGTCGAGCTGATTTGCAACACAAAAAGTTGTCATGTCGACACCATATCTCGACGGACGGACAGACAGATTGACAGGAATAAATAGTGCGCTGAGAAGGGGGGGGCAATGCTCCTTGAATCCGCGGACTAACAGGGCTGTATGTCCCAATCCTGATACACTTGGTACACCCGATGGACTGTCTTTCCCACCGTCCTGAGTGGCCACTGCATTCAAGAGACATTTTCTGCTCCCATTGTCAGTTGGCTTAGGACTTATGTTCAGTATCAGCCGACAGAATGACCAGTAGTGGTATTAGCTCGAACTGGAATGAGTATCACAAGATACGGTACGCAAAGTGCGCACGGGAAATATCGCTGTAACCCCAGGTTGTTGTGTGCGACAAGAGCTGTGTGATGATGATGATGATGATGATATAGTAGGCAGTTTTAATCTCCATGACTTCGTGAGACATGGCGATGAATAGTTGCTGTGCGCGGAGCGGCAATGAAAGACATGCTGGGAGTACGTGCTCAGATGACGCCTTTTTTTTAAAAAAAAATTAGATCTAGAGGCCTTCCTGAGCATCTACAATTTGAGTGCTGGAGTACAGAGCAGAGCAAGTGCAGGAGAGGGAGCTGTTCGCAGCAAGTTGCCAATCGATTGCCCTTCGCTATCTGGAGATCTCAACTGAGGGGATTATCTGTAAGCTATATCTGTAGTTGGGTTTGACATTGATTGCCGATCTGCAGCTGCGCGAACGCGTTGCACTCGACTGGTCCTGCAAGTATTAAGTGCGCGTTTGGTAACGAGAATCGTTGACAAGCCGCCGTTTGGATGATTTAATGTTCCTTTCAAGGGTCCCGGCTGGGCTGCGCCTTTGCCGAGCCTTGGAGTAGTGTAGTCTGCTGCTGGCGCGTATTATTCCGTTCTGGCAAAGTTTGCGGAACATTGACGAATTGACGCTGGCTGCTGACTGTCTGGTAATAGTAAGGTACCAGAGGCAGGCTCGAAGGACCACAGCACAGTTGTAATTAATCCGTGCTAACATCTGAACAGATTAGTGAAGTTAGCTGGCGTGCATTTGCCCCGAATGCCCGTTCGCCCTCCCCGCAGCTAATCATGGCCTCTCACGTGGATGCGAATGCGTCGGCCTCGGCTCCACGCTCCAGCACTGTGTGCCCCAGATTCTGAGTCCTAGCATTCGGGAATGCGACTGGTGTGTGAGCGGGTGAGTGAATGCGAGAGATGAGCTACGAGTTCTCTCGAGCTCCGATGATGATAACCTGCCATACCCAGACTGCAGTTAATTTGTGGTGCCGTGGGTAGGATTGAACGCTGCCATTACACACTGCTCCCTTGTCAGCAACTGTGCATCGGAAATCCAAATCCCGTTGCACCTTTTCCATTTTGATCTTGCTCTTCATTTTTTTTCTGTCACTTTCCCAGCCACGAGATCGTCACCACTCAGCACTCGCCTTGCTGCCTGCCATCCAACCCGGCCCATTGGCGTTTGATGTTGAGTGAGAGCCAGATCATACCAGCACATCTCTACGACCAAGCATCGAGCGCATCTTCTGCCTGCCACTCGGTTTCGAAGCCAATGACGCTGCTTTAGGTTGGCAACTTGTTCCAACTGCGCGGCAGTCCCCAGAACAGCTCTTAATGGCTGCGATTGTGAGTTGTGTTCCAAATCTGTTGCTACCAGCTGTTCCGCTGCAGACTTGCATTGAGGCATGTTGATTTGCCGCCAGACCTGGTTTCCGTCTCCGTTTTGAATACGGATCTCATCTGCCACGCCCATTCCCGTCCTCGCTTCCCAAATACTTGTTCCTTATTTCTTCTGGAACCGAACAAAAAAAGGTTGCTGCGTTGCACCGACGCTCAGGCAGACAAACATCGCAGCTCTGCGATGGTCGTGTGGTCACTTCACTCTGCGGACTGGGGCTGGTCGTGGTCGAGGCGGCCGTTTTGGCATGTGATGTCACTTCTCGCAAGCGCAACTGACCTCACCACCACCGTTTTGCTCCCTCCAAGACCGCGACCTCTGACGACACGACACCGCCACGCAAACTTGGAGCGCAAGAGCGCAAGCAGTTTACTTGGTGTTTCGCTGTAGTTTTTGGTCGTTGCCGAGCAAACATCTTTTGCCTCTTCTTTTATTTTGTGTTTCTCTGATACCCTTCCTCGTACCCTCGGCGTCCTGTGTGGATCGCAACCCCATTGTCCCGTAGTGGGCTGGTCCTATTTATTTTCTCCCCAAGCAGCCGCATTTACTGACCCCAAGCCCTCGCGGATGAGTAGGAATTTCCGTGGCTATCGCACTTAGACCAGCCCATGTCTTCACGCGGCGACTCTTCCTCGGCCTCGACGTACGAGTCGCAAGGTACGACTGGGCTACCTTCGACTCACGCCAGCTTCTCGCCCGTCACCCTGTCCGCCAACACCACGAGATCAGCTCGCCGATCCAACATCCTCGTCCACCAAAAGAGTCCTTTGCTGCTAGCGACGCCGCCGCAAGTGACTCGCGCTCTTGCCTACAGCCACCCCTTCCTGCTGCCCTTGAACAAATTTCTTGGCTTGTTAACATGGAGCACCGGTGATCCATGGCAGAGCTTTCTGCTGCTTTCTGCCTTTTGGCTTACGGTGCTATATGGAGATGTTGTCGTCCGACGAGCTGGACCTGTGGTGATCGGCATGGGTATCATTGCCGGCATGTACGGGCGGAGATACAGCCCTCTGAGCAGCAGCGGCTGGGCTGACCCGGCGCGACCACATAAAGATGCATCCAACGCCAGCACAGCGTCCACTACAGGCGCCCAACCCGAGAACGCGAATGCGAAGAAGCCGATCAAACACCAAAGGGCGGCGTCAGAAATCACAAGCACGAAACATCAGAAGACCTTGGATGAGATCGTGGAGACGCTTAAGGAATTCACCGGACGGTGTAACGTCTTGATGGAACCTCTTCTGGAAATGACCGATTTCTTGAGCACACAAAAAACACCGACGAGCGCCACCACGAAGCCTGCGTTGACGGCTATGTTTGTGCGACTTCTCATTGTTACACCCTTCTGGCTGCTTCTGACTATGCCACCGTTCCATGTTATCACCACTCGTCGAGTGGTCTTGGTGTTTGGCACCATTATCCTTACATGGCACGCTCGTCCCTTGAGAGTTACAAGAACCTTGTTATGGAGAAGTTCTTTGGTTCGACGGTCTGCTGCTGCGATCACTGGTCTACGGTTCCATAGTCCGGCCAAGTCTGGACACAAGCTCGCCGCAGAGGCTGCTAAGGGGCAGGCTAAGGCGAACAACAATGCCGGTAACAAGAAGGGCCGAAACAAGAGCTCAGGAGTCAAATTCACTTTTATTATCTATGAGAATCAGCGCCGCTGGGTTGGCCTTGGCTGGACAGCAAGTCTCTTTGCGTACGAGCGGCCAGCTTGGACAGACGAGCATAATAACCCTGTGCCATCAAAGGATGAATTCGAGCTACCGGATGTGGAAGACGGCAGCAAGATGCGATGGCAGTGGGTTGAAGGCAGTCGATGGAGAGTGGACGGAATTGCCGATGACAAGGAACCTGTTGATTATGATGGCGAGGAAGGCAAAAACGGCTGGATCTACTACGACAACAAGGTAAGTCAAAGTGTGGCTTATCATATATCAAAAGTTCTACGACTAACAACCATCTTAGTGGCAGTACGGCCGACGTGGCCAAGACGGCTGGGCGAAGTGGACTAGACGAAGAAAGTGGTACCGTGATGCCGAACTCGTGGAAGTTGACGAGTTGGATCTGCCACAGCCAGGAGAGAATGGAACCCCCAAGTCACCCAAGCCAGCCCACAAGAAGAGCTATTCTACCGCAAGCGAGAAAATGGTGAGTCCAATCTGACCTCGAGCGACCAGCCGGGAACCGACGACGACGGTGCCTCGATCCTTTCCACGTCTTCCAAATCGTCGTTCTGGCCGTCATCGCTGCGAAGAAGGGCAGCAGACAAATCTCGCACATCTGCGGAGAAGGATCGACCAAGGTCCACTCTGAGTGAAGCTATGCCTGATGACGATGCCAGTGGTCTGGATCTGGAGACGGAGCTGGAGCTGCAGAAAGAGGGCAAGGACGGTGGTCGATGGGGGATTGGTGATGACGCGCGGATGAATCTGGAGTGATGGATAGCATGTATAGCGATATTCCATAATGTTATGTGTCTAATGCTATGTAACAATGTACATTCTTGAATGTGGGCGCCTGTGCCGCAAAGTGAGCATCTTGTGAATCAGCTCGTGACTATGAATCATGACAATAGCTGACGAGTACAACTGCATGCCTCGTATCACTCCTCAGTCGGGCAGGATCTTTTCTTTTTCTTTATCAACCATACTCTTCATTCTAGAGTCGCACTCTCGTCTACCGACGGATACATACTGTTTTCCCTTCAACTATCCTACGGTTTCTCGAATCGTTCTTCGAAGTCATGGAGAACACACCACACGAAGTATCAGACCCTCCCAGACCGCAAAGCCAACAAAAAGGACCATTTACTCCCCTCCTATCGAACCACCCCCGTCGATACTCATCCATTTCACGTCCCATCAAGCACGCCTCTCCAGCTCCAACAAACTCATCTCTCCCGAAACAGCACACCGCCCGTGTTTACCAACTCCTGGAGTCCAGAACCGTTGTCCATACCACTTAAGTCGCCGTCATCTCCCGAGCTCAGACTTCGCTTACCGCGAGAACCAAGAACAGAAGATGCCAGAGTCAGAGAATCAGGTTCGGTCCCAGAAGATACTGTCCAGCAAGACCCTTTGACGCCGTTCCCTCCGTGGAGAAGTGACTCTAGAGAGACATCTTCGGGTCATGAAGAACGAGTGTGTCGATGTGAGAGGTCCAAATGCATGCATGGGGTATTTCTTGCGCTGGAATGGCTGGTTCTCTGGGGAGTGGTGTGTCTATTCGTGGGCATGTCAGTCTGGAAGAGTAATGACTCTATCTTTTGGACACGGTATGTTCTTCTTAGTGTTTGGTGACAAGGCTGACTTGGTAGAATGTGGATGTATTTTTTGCCGCTTGTGGGATCGACGTCTATACTGTGCTTGGTTATGTTGTTTGTTTACGAGGTTTGCTCGATGACTGACAAGGTGTACTTGGCTACGCAGGTTGTGGTCTTATCTACGAGTACTGCTGTATTTTTGAGTCTGGTATGGTCGGCGTTTGGACAGAGTGAAAGGTTGGTGATTGGGAGTGCGGCCGGTGCTGGTGGGTTGATGCTGGGGGTTGTGGTGGTTGGGTTTGGGAGGGGGATGGTGATGTTGTGGGTTGGATTGGGTTGGGCCGAGGATGATGTGTTGTGAGCTCTGAAGAAGAAATGGCCTGGATTAGTATCAGAACGAGTTCGTCCTGCGTGATATGTGGGCTGTGAGCTAGGAGAATTGTTTGATATAGCGGAGGTTGCTGTCAAAGTATCACACTATACTCATATTATACTCACTTCATGTAACTTGCTAGATTCGGGAAGAGAAAGACTATTCCACCGAATGTATCGGAATACGTTTAAGATTCTTCAGGTACTCGGAAAAATTTAAAGCAACATATCTGGATATTCTTTCAAGATAGAGATAGACTAGAATACTGCCAGGTACTTGGAAAACATTAACGTAGCCATAATGCCTACTCAATTACTCAAGAAGCCCTTCCTCCCCAACTGTTACTCGTCTTTCCGAGTCCTGTCCGCTGCCATGTTGGAGACTTCCTGTGCTGGAACCTCCACCAACCCGTTAATTTTATTAATGTACTCCTCAAGCACCTTGACAACAGATCCGTGACCATTCTTTGCGGCTATTTGTACTAGTGTGTCCCCTTCCGCGTTCACCTGCTTAGGGTCAACCTTTCCCGTAACGAGCAGTAGCTTGACAATTTTCGCGAAGCCCTGTTTCGATGCTACAATGAGAGGCGTCGCCAATTTCCTATCCCGGTCAAGGTCCACTTTGCCAGTATCCAAAAGTGTTTTGACGACTGACGCATGACCATACCGTGTAGCAATCATCAAGGGGGTTCCTTCGTTGGCTTTGTTGATCTCGTCCTTTTTGTCCGGATTTATCCTTCCAACCTCGAGTATAGCCTTGACAACAGAGTCGTGCCCTTCTCTAGCTGCCCATGCCAATGTTGTTCCGACGAGAGACCATAATCCGCGGTGACTTGGCCAATCGAACAGTACATTTACGACGTCAACGTTATCATGCATAACTGCCAATGTCAGGGCAGTCTGTATATCTGAGTCTTCAGTTCTCTTCCCAGTGCCGGGGGCTTTGAACAATCGCTTCACAATGGCCGTATGGCCCTTTGCGGCTGCCCATGAGAGGGGTATACGCTTGTCCCGGTCTCGAGCCCATGGGTCTACCCTCTCATCCTTCAAAAACAGGTCAAGCACTTCAATGTGTCCCATTTCTGCTGCATATGACAAAGGTGTTCTTAGATCGCTATCCGATAATCTTGGGTCAGCTCCCCAATCTAACAGGGCTTCGGTCATGCGTAAATTCCCTTGCTGGGATGAGTATGATAGCGCGGTTCGCATTCGCGAATTCTGGGCCGCATTACTAAAGTCGGGATTGGCCCCCAGCTCGAGAAGTGCAACTGCCGCTTCAAGCCAGGCTTTTTCGGCTATGAGACAAAGACCTAGCCCCATCTCTTCATCTGGGATAGACGATGCCCTCGTAAGGCAAAGCAGTGTTGCCGTCAAGCTGTCTTGGATCGCGTCAAGAAGATTGATGCTCTTCTCGCTTTTTGACTCCATGTGGTCTATTATTGTGGTGTACTGGTCAACGACCTTCAGTGCAGAGTGAAAAGCCTCTACACAGTCAGCATCACCCTGTTGGGGCAGCTTGTGCTGAAGCTGCTGTTCTAGCCCCCGGATGCCATTTACGCTGATCGACGTTTCTTCTCTTCGTAATGCCCATCGGTAGAGCTCACATATCATAGTTACTGCTCGTGGTAGTAACCGATAGTTTTCTTGAATGTCATAACGCATATAGAAATCCCATGCCCATCGCATCACCTGATCAGCCTTTTCCCATTGGCATTTGTTTCGGAAGTCCCTTGCTTTTCTCTCGGCTGCAAGTAATGCACTCTCTGAGATTGATTGGCTTAGACATGGTTGTAGAGACGACCACACGCAATAGACTGCGTTTGCTTTAGAGCCCATCCCCATGTCGACGAATCCTTCCGCAATTCGAGAAATTAGAGCATTCTCTAATTGAAAGTTCCATCCGTCGCGGATGTTGATGGGGCCAAAGTTATCTACAACCTCTAGAACGCTGACGAGAAACAATCCGATCAGCTCCTGGCAACAAAGGGAGATGAGGGACTCGCTGCCCTAGGACATGATCCTAACTTCAAAACGTCTCTGGCTGTCGAACTTGCGTGAATCCATCTTGTACCAGCCGAACAAGCGTGTTTGTTGTTTCGGGTCGTTGAATGGCTGTGCCTTGGATGATGCATACTCGTAAACACCACTACGTGCCTGCCATATGACACTGGGACTGCACTGAAGAGGAGACAGTGGCCCTATTGTCATTGTCTGTGGATCCGTCCACATTCTAGCGTCATAGCCAAGCCACATTTCGAGGCTCATTTGGCTATGTTCATCCCATGAAACGACTCGTTGTGAGTTGATTTTGTCAGCTCCGGACAAAAAGAGCCCACCCTGCATGTCCGTAACTTCAACTTCAGGGTCAGACTTCAAGGCCCAAAGCCACAGGCTAAGCAAGGCTTCTACTTGCGCTTTGTCAGCAATGCTCCACTGACCCTGGTTTGATCCTCTGCGTTTGAATAAAATTTCTATGGTATGGGACTCGAGAGATTCAGAAGTAGCGATTTTGAGCCTCCATTGAAGTTCATTGACACGATAATAATTGTCGACTTTGATGAGTTTTCTATCTGAGTAAAACGCATTTATGATGAACTCCAAAAAGGCTGTAAGTCGTTCAGCATCGTCTACTGCAGCGATGGTGTCTCTATCAAAGCTCATCGAAGAGCCAGGCATTCCTTGCCGTGACCTTTGTGTCATTGTGAGTTTCGCAAGGCGCGCTCGATAAGCCAAGATCCCACTAGCAGGGTTTGGAGGTGTGAAGTAATGATTCACCACCAATGCAGTGGTAAACCTCCTTCCTGGTTCAGCCATGCCTGCCAAGTTCCATGGAGATTTGCGACAATGCGGCAAGAATTTGGTCATTTGATCGGAAAGCGAGTTCAGGCTTACCGAGGACAAAGCGGGAGACTGTTTCTCATCTGAATCTCCTAGCTGACCAAGTTGCATGGCGAGCCAGTCCAACTCGTGTCCAACTACCATATCAGACTGTTCGCACAGATAATTATCTTCCGGCTTCAGTCGTTGCATTCGAAGTGCTGCTCGGCACGCGCTCATGATCAAAATTGCACCGAGTTGAGACATGGCAATTGCAGAGTGCATGCCACGTAGACCTGTGAATTGCAACACAAATCCGGTAACGGTGATACACACTGCCCACCAAATACCATGCTTTGATTTCTTCACCCAATTTCCCGTTCGAATCCTCCATGAGGAGATGTATTCTTGGAGAGGATTCTTCACATCGCTGTGGCAGAAAGCGTCAAAGATTTGGTCTCCGAGGATTTGTCTTCCAGGCTGCATCCAGAATATGACAGATTGATGTCGTTTTTCGTCTCGTCTTTGCGATTCATTGTTATTGTGACTTTTTCGTCGGAACCGCTCCTCATGTGTGCTTTGTCC
>AFRD01000383.1:0-34290 GCA_000222875.2 Periglandula ipomoeae IasaF13
TGTGCCTTGAATCGCCATTGTACAATCGCTTCGTATTCGAATAATTTTGTGGAAACACTTGCAAAAGAGAAAAACGCCCTCTTTACCCCATTCACGGAAAACTGCACTACCGTACGGAGTAGATACCGTGCAATCCGGTCAATCCCTGTCAAATAATAAACATTAGTCAAATGCCCCTGGAAGGAGAGCAAGCGGCTTCAAGAACAACTCGCGTTCCGAAATGGAGCCGCTGTGTCAGACCTTGTGCCGCATAACCGCCGTTATCAGCATCTTCAACAGTCATACGCCGTACTTCCGCTCCCTATGACCATTGCAACCTAGAAAGGAGGTAAGCTGGGCCGACCACTTGCAGCCATACAGGAGTAGCCTTCGTTGAAAATTCCGGGCGGAATATATGCTAGATTCCTCATAATTCCCGGTGCAGCAGAGACATCTCGCGGTGGCTCATTCACCAGAATGACAACCGCGGATTGGCGGACTTCTAGCTGTTGCCCTTCTATCAGCCCAAACCGTGAGGGCTTTGTTTAGGGTCTAACCGACATATTGGTGACGCAAACATTCGGGCACTTATTTATTACTGCCTATCCAACAGTATCAGAATCACCAGCAGACTTCAAGCTTGATCTCTGCGCCATAGGCCTCGACTGTGCCGTGCTACGTTCGCAATGGCGGGTGGCTGCAATGGGGACAGCTGCTGGCTATAAAGGAGCCATATCACAGCTGCGAGCTCCTAGGATTGCACACGTAGTACTTGCCTCTTGTCCATCCGTAACATTACGGCGTGAAGTCGACGTCTTTGGCCAGGGTAAGAAGGGCTCCTGGCTGTCCAACCATTAGATGCCTATTTGAGAGATGAGCCTGATGTGGGTGGTCTGTTGCTGGTGGTCATGGTTCTTGGGTGTGAGATAGGTGTGGGGGTCGAAGTTTTAACCTTACTTTTGCTTACCTGTGCTCTGCCGATTAGGGTTCACCAATACAGCGATTTGATCGGCGACGACTGATCGAACCGACCTTGTGGAATTTTATCTCTGACTTGACATACTGACGACTCTGCGTTGAGGTACGCGAACAGGCCAGATTGCACAAATCGCCACTAAATTAAAGCATACTACTCGCTGTGGTGGCATCTAATTCCTGTGAAAGAGTTGTTGATCCATGAAAAGTCAGGGACTCGAATTCTCTTGCCAAGAACAGCCTCGCGCCGACGCGCAGCTAATAAGCTGCAGGTGTCCATTATGACGTCGAAGCAACGCCGAGCCGGCTCCGACGGCATCATGGCTGTACCAACTCCAAAACACGTTGCACACGCAATCTGAAGTAGAATGGCAACGGTCATACGCTGTACGCTGATGTGTAGAAAATAAGTGTGACCACGCCTTTTAGTCAGAAGTGGACGTTGAGATCAGGGGACAAGGAATGTGAATGTTTATGTTTGCAGCACTGATCCTTGTCGCAATGATTGATGAGTGCTGACGAAAGCCGCTCGTACCGACCAGGACGCAGGAGAGTTTTAGCATTCGCAAATTCAACTGACGCTCAAAGCCGAATTTCCACAGTCACGGATAATCGGCTTGCTTGCTGTTTACACAGTCGGCTGCCCGCATCTGCTCGGCCTGGGTCGACAGCGCAATGAATTTGAAACGATGAGACTTTAGAAACCACGTTGGATCACTGTGCCATTTTGCGAAGCAGATGCATTATTTCACGGTTACGATAAGCCACTTAGCCGCCAGGTTTGGCATAGAGATTGCTCGGTCTTTCTCGCGCTGTAAAATTCCATAGAATACTATAATTTTACGAACCCGAGTCGAGATACCTGCCTGGCTGGACAAGAGCTCATTGTGTGCAACACTGTGTACGCCGCGACCGACGAGGATGCGCCAGCACTACACACTGGAGCATGTTGTTCCCAACCGCGCTGGGTTTCATATAATCACGCCGTTCAGTGCACAAGCAATACGATTCTGAGATGGAAGTCTGGCAGCTGCAACACAGGTTGTTGTAGCATTAGGTGCTCAGTATTATCGGATTTGGTTTGTGACAAGTACACATGGGTGTGGAAATTGACCGAAAAACGCGCTACGGTTAACTCGGCGCCCAAAGGCCATCACGTTTGTTCACAGCGACTCGCGCTTTTAAGCATGAATTTAAGCGTTCCAAGCCACTTGCCTTGGCGTAGGATCCCAGCTCGCACAGTGCGGCATGGGTAGTGAGCAGAGCAGGGCGTTAATAGTTCACATTGAGACGTCGTCGAGGCAGTTAAGAGAGTAGACAATACAGTGATCAGCATTCTTGTTACAGTAAGAAGTCCGGTTGGATCGAAGGTCCTATCTTTGCGAAAACGAGCGCATGTGGAGGCACAATTTAGATATTCTACTTCATGATACAGGGCCGAAATCTCAGCTAATTCATGGACAACAGGAAAAATGTCGATCAGCATACCCCCCAAGCCATGCCTACTTACCTATGTAGGTACATTTACTGCACATTACTTTGGCCAAAAGTCGAAAATTGAGCCATTACGACGCGGCCACGATACAGTAGGGTCACGATATTACAGCCAGCACCAAGCAATCTCTGCTACAGTTGCTGGTCGAGTTCAGAATCTCGTACTGTACCAGAGGGTACGATGCAGTGGCGCTAGGGCAACAAAGGGAAAGGAAAGACGAAATAGAGTGGGTGTGCGAAACGGAGCAAAGCTTGGCACTGTTGAGATGCCGTCTGAACCGACTTGGCGACTTGGCTGCCATGGGATCCCTGTCGAGAGGGGCAGCCTCATGGGGGGTGTGAACGAGGGAGGTTTCTGCGACTTGCCAACGCTGATTGGATGTTATGATGCCTGAGACCAAATACGCGTAGACGGACACAAGACTTATTCCCGGCCACCCAAGAATATTGCGTATTGAGTTTGCGTTGTGTGTGTGGGAAAAGGCTTGTGTGCGCCTTGGGTTGACGACGACTCCGTGCCTCGCGAGGTGGAATATCTACCTACAGTGTCTACTGTACGGAACTATTGCGAGGTAGAGTGTGCACAGGCGCCACATCTCCAGAATGCGAACTAACATGGCTGAGTTGGGAAGCGAGACGTGGCCTCTAATACCTCACACTCAGCGGCCTGCCCCAGCCATTTTCCTCCCAGCAAATCGATAATGTGCTGTGCGATATTACAATATATCGGAGCTGCTTCTCCTATCTGTCTTCTTCCACCTTGTCGCATACGGCACGAAACTGCGCTGGAAGAGGAGCGCAAGCTGCTCGGGCCGGTGATCTACAGATGGACCGGTTACAGGCTCGGTGCAAGCAGTGCTCGGGGACTCGCGCTGCCAGTACATTGTTTCTCGTAGCCGACCAGTCCGCTCCGAAATTTACGTATTCCAAGGGCGTTCTGTCGATCAGACATGTCGAGGAAGTCATCCGTGGGCGGTTCGAAACAGAGGGCCAAGACCAGCGATGCCGTTTGATCCGTTGCGGAAGCCTCGTGGCCAATAGACTACGCCAAGACCATCCCCAGATTGGCTATTCCTCAGCGACAGGCCCCGAGCAGGGAATCGGGACATGCACCCCAAGAAACCTTGATGACCTGCGGCGCCACATGTGAGTCGAGAACCAAAAGAGGGAGCCACGCTGCTGATAGGCATGTTCCAAGCAAAGTATTACTGTACTGTACTGTACAGCACACGCACATTGTGTACAGGACGTAGGGTGCCGAGATGGCCTCCAGAGCAGCCCCCTGTGGCCAGACCCCTGCGAGCGGCGCTTGTCAGTGGCACTTGGATGATATGCTTATTGTGACTTAAACAGCCGACACACGAGGAGTTGACAAGGCTAACTGTCAATATCGAGTCTTCAGCCTCAACAGGTGGAAAGCCACTATCGCGACGCGTGGCTTGGGGTCGTCGTCAGCACAGCACAATCCGTCAATCCGTCAACAGGGTCCTGCATTTGTCTTTCGCTGCGTCGCAGACCCTGACAGCAGTACGGAGTAGAGTCAATGGCTTGTTCGTAATACTGAACGAGCAGTCTAATACAATTCTTAGAGCACTGTATTACAGTCTGTTTCTGTGCTTCCGCGAGCTATTGTTTCAGTGAGCGGCCGTTCCGCCCAACACACTACAATGCGGCCAGCAGATTCGGCAGCCATGCCCTATCCAATGCTTTCCCCCCGCGGAGCAGATGATAAGCAACCGTACAAGAAAGTACAGTGTCCATGGAATACGATAGCACCCCGAGCGACAGCGCGTGCTTCTTTGATGGAAGGGGATGTTGGCACGGCGATTCTTCTCCTTCTCAATTGCTGGATATAATGCAGTTATCTGGGCACTATTCAACCGACTTTCAACCCTGCATACTGGGACCTATTCCACGGGAGATGATCTGTGAGAAATTAAGGTTTGTGTTGAAACTGACTGAGAGCCAATCTCAACTCTGGTGTCTGCAGCCTTTGCTGAGATACCAGAGACAAACTCCACAGCCGCATATTGAAATGAGCTTTCCAGAAAAAATGTGAACGGTTAGAAACATACTTGCGGGTCAAGTCTCTCATTATGTCTTCCGCATTTTCCTCAAGCAAAAGGACAGCAATGGTAGGGGGGAGTGTGCGTTTGCAGCGTCCGATGCCAATTGTCGATCAGAATACCCGCGGTCGCTGTGCGAATGGATGATTGGCTTTGCGGGTGAGATTCGCAGACACAACGCTTCTATGCATAGCGTCTTTTGTATTCATATCATATTCTGGCTTACCGCTGCCGTTGTTCTTCTGCGCTCAGCAGCACAATACCATTTCACACACGGCCATGTATATTAATACTCTCGCCCTGGTGAAAGACCGAAAGCATGGGATGCGGCTCCATCACTACCTGCCAATGCAGCGTGCTTAGTTCATTACCTAGGTACTCTGATTCGCATGCGAAGATGGCCGTGGGCAATCGAGCGACTGGTAGTGATGATCTCTTGGTATAGGAAGTCTCATTGACTCATTCTTCGATAGCAGACAACACAGTGCCGTACGGTATATGATGCAGTTGAGCATGTTTGTTTGCCCTTTTGTGCCAATGTCGCCAAGGTGGATAAATCGGCACGGCAGTTTTGCAAACTGAAACACTCGAGGGTCGCGTGGGTGCGCACACACACACATCCACAGCACACACCCTCCGTACCATGATGCCATTTTGCATCCAATGGACTCATTCTTATCTGTAAACTGGAGATCGGTTGCATTCAATCTCCGCTGATGGCCAGAACAGGGGGAGAACGATCTCTCAAGACAGCACTGGGTGTTTCAACAAGCATTGACTTTAACTTTCTGTCCCTTGGCCCACAGGGCCACAGGGCGGAAAGCTTCGTCACATGCCTGCTTCACGGCGAGGCAATCCATTTGGCTCAATTTGGACCGTTGAAGAGGCGCGATAAGAGGCAATGCCCCCACCTCGCGACGATGCAACCGTACCGAAGAAAATGATCTGCATCCGTTCCCTCAAATCTAAAGGTGAAGGAGAAGATATAGATACAGATACCGCACGCGAATCAAAATTGACTCCATGTGCCGATGGCTATGACAGTCACACGGCACAGACGGCTCATGCTTCGAGTGCACTGGCGGGCAAGCAACTGGCTCCCTCTGCCTGCTTCGCCTTTCCCCTCTCCAACGCTTTTTGAGATCTGCTCAGCGCCTTTCGAAACTCTGGCTGCCTGGTTGCGCAATGCAGCCTGAGCCACATTACGTACTATTGTAGTTTGAAAGAACATGAAAGGTGAACCAGACAAAGACAACGCCGTGGTACGCACGCCCACCAGCATCGGAATGAGGCCGAAAAGAAGAATTTTGGGGGCCATCCATCTCCGCGGGATGGAGAGGTAGGTGTCCAGCACTGCTACGTTTGCGGGCTTAGCCCCTTGGTGCTTTGCGTGGGAATGATGAAATTAATTGAGCGACACTCTTTTTTTGCCAAGGGGGTCGCGAGCCATGTCTCGGCCGTAAACTGTAATTAAGCTTATGCTGGGTGACGGAGGAGGGCCTTCTGGGGGCGTGCGTCCGCATCGACAATGCTACGTCAACAACATCAAAGAGCTTTTATTCCCGTTCGGCCAACTTTGTCTCCTTGCACAGAGAGATTTTCGTGTTCTGAATCATGAATCATTTCTTCTGGATTTAGTCTATGCTCTTTTTGCTCCGTTTTTTTTTAAAGGCTCCATATGCGGAGCCTTTAGTATGGCATTTGAGTAATTGATCAAGTCTTGGCACCATGATGAAATTTTTCTGGTGTACGTCCAGGTGATTGTAAAGAAACAAATCCAAGGACAACAAAATGGTCGCTTTCATATGTACATTTCGTTAAGTACATCGTAACTATATTCACCTTTTCATTCATCATCCACCGCGATTCATCACGTACACACATCACGCAGCTCCGTCACAATCTTCTCAAACTCCTCCCCAAACTGCAATACGCTCCTCCACCTCTCCGGAATAGCTTCCACGCCGTCCCTCGCACCCAACAACCCTCCTGCCACAGCGGCATTCGTGTCCGTGTCCCTCCCTATCCGCACCACATCCACCAGCACGTCTTCCAACGATCGATCGTCCAAGAGCGCTGCTATCCCCAGCGCCAGCGTCTCGAGGACGTACCCGCTGCAGTAGCCCTTGAAGTCCTTCCCCGGTCCATACTTGGACAGATCCTGTATCGAGACGTGTTTTCCCAGTTCAACCGCCTTTTGAACGCTCTGTAAACCATCTTCATCATGCCTGTCACCCTCCAATTGTCTCGCAATCTGCTCTCCGTGAGAAATAGCCTCGTTGACCGACTGATCTTGTAGAAGCGCATGTACAATGGTATTATACACGGCACACGAAACGGTACACCGCTCATCATCATGCGTGATCCTGCTAATCCGCATGCTCTCGCTGACTATCTTCTCCGTGTTCTGTCGGATTAACCCCGTAGGTAGACATCGCATTAGGCTTCCATTCCCGGCACTCCCCTTCCCAGCTCCGCTGTTCTCCGGATTAAATGTCGACGAGAAGTTGTCGAGTCCCGCGCGCGTCGCGCAGCCAATGTCCACCGGCTGGGAACCAATCTGGCGAGCAGGCCAGTCGCCCGTGTACCACGACAGGAAGTACTCTCCTGCCAGGACTGCTACGTCCTTTGCGCTGCCATCGAGGAGATGATCCTTGTACGCGAGGAGCACTGCGCGCGTCATATCCGTGTCGTCGGTTGCGTGGCCTGGCGGCCAAGAGAATGCTCCTCCGCCGATGATGTCGCGGAGGCCTTTGGGTCGGGTGCTCTTGATGCGGGCGTGGGTTTGGAACTCGAGCGTTGCGCCGAGGGAGTCGCCTGCATGGAGGGCGAGGAGAGCGCCCAGCGTGCGGGAGTGTCGTGTTGGCGTCATGGGGAGCGTGCTTTTTTTGTAAAATGTGAATGCTGACGATGTTCTGATGGAGGTGTGGTTTGTGAGTTGTTGTTGTTGGTGTAATTAAGGGGTGAGGCTGTGTTTGCCTTGGGCTGACGTCTGTGGGAGCGGGCTGAATAGGACGTGTATTGAGTGAGTGCTGGATGACCATTGCTGTCGCATGAAGAGCAGAAATGTTAATTTCATCCCATTCAGCTCGGTAGTACGGTTTGGTGTATTTTATGATAAGTATGATGATGATGATGATGATGTGAGGGTGGAGTGCCCAACGGATAGAACATGCATGCCGAATAGCTTGTTTTCTCCTGATACATTCCTCTCATGGAGTCTCATATTAGTTTTGTAGACGAACCCTGGGTTGATTTCAGCTTTTTAAACGCTTGCTGGGATGTCTGCAATTTCGATGTAGCTGTAAAGAATACGTCCGTCCGATGAATTGATAATGCCCAGCTAATCTGTCCGAGCTGTATCCAGATAATCGATATACCCTCTGGCTTGGAATGTGCTACTCACAGCCTTGATAAAGAAATGTAGTCTTCTTTACAAGATGTGTTGTCATTCAAATGTTTGTTCCATCCTCAGTCGGTATGCCAAGTTTGCCAGGTTGTGAGCATGCACAGGTAGCTTAGCTACATTTAGTGGTCAAAAGTATTTGGCCAGGCTGATGTGACCAGCTCACATAGGACCAGCGCGAATACTAAACTAACGGTGTAAAGATAACAAGTACATTAAAGTATACTTATTTATATAAATATATACTATAACATATTAGTATATCTTAATACATAGTTTTTTCTTTAACTAGCTAGCATCTGGCTAGCCCGGGGACATGGAGGTGGCCAAATACTTAGGACCCCCCTGTACACAATCTCATTGTAATACTACAACTTCGTTCCTACGAGTCGCTTCCAAAAGTGATATGAATCTTACACGGGTATATATCGATGCATGAAATGCATCGGATGGTAATGAGGCGTATCACTTGTCACAAATTTGTCACAAGATGCAACCAGTTCCCATGGATACTCAAATTTTACAAACGTTGAAAAGTAAACCGCTGTCAGCAGGTGCGCTTCCATCTTTTGGTTTCTAAAGATGTATGCTCTAAATTTTCAATCGGTGAAATTACATATCGTACAGTTCCTTCGCATCAATTATCTTCGAAAGGTTAGCGAGTCCATTACCCAAGCGACAGAAGAGTTGTAAGCTTCGTGTCCGACCAACAACTCAATAGCCGAGATTGGCATCGCTCTTCTGATCCAGAAGTTGTTCCCTTACCACCATGAACCTTATTCCTGGTAGAACATCTGCTCTTGGCTATAGCCTCTTACCGAGCTGTCGTGTAATCGTCATGTGTGACAGGAAGCCGAAACCTCCGCTCGCCTCGTATATTCAGCCCACCAATTCCGAATACATCGGGGTCGTGGTCCACATAACGGAATCGTCTCGACTTCTTTCCCATCTCGCGGTATTCTCGCCGAAAGTCACACGAGACTAATCATAGCACAAGCCCAAGAACCGGCCGAAACGATCGGGCTGGACGCCTGCCGAGTATAGCACAATTGCCAGCGACCTCGCGTACACTCAGCTTTGGTTTCTAATCGCCATCTCGAGCCTAGCAATCACAGCGCTGGTAGTGGCGTGGGAAGGTTACAACGTCGCGGACGTTCGGCACACCACTCAGATAACTGAGGAGGCGGTCGAATCCGAGACCGAAACCTCCATGCGGTGGGCATCCCCATCGTCTCAGGTCCAAATACCATCCCAGATCGCTGCTCTTATCTTGCCTCTTGCTGGGCACTTTCAGTCCGTGTAACCTCATGTTGCTCTCAAGCTCAGTTAAGCGATTTTCACGCATGGAACCCCCAGCAAGTTCGCCGAGATCCGGCACAAGGAGATCAAAACAGTCGACAGTTTCGCCTTGCGGTGGAGACGAGGCTGACCGAAGCATGTAGAAAGCCTTGATGCCGCGAGGGTACTGAGTGATGAATAGTGGAACGTAAGCGTCATTCGCTTTGTCGTAGCCGATCTCTTTGGCCAGGTACTTTTCGTGCTCCGACTGGAGACCACTACCCCAGACCGGCTTGTGCTCAAATTGATCAGCAACGGGTTGGAGACGCTCTATAGCCTCGGTGTAAGTAATTCTGGGCCATTTTGTGGGAGAAAGAAAACCAGCCCATCGCCGTTGAAGCTCTTCCGACCCTACCAAGTCAGCAAATGCCAGTTTTTCCGCCGGTTCGCGCGAGTCCAGTCTATTGTTTCTCAGCTCATTCGCCGCTCGCAATTTTTGAAGGCCTCTGGCAAGTCTCATGAGCATCCTCTGGACCAAATTCATAATTTCATCCATGTCTTTGACAAAAGTCAGCTCAGCCTCGAGCATGTAGAACTCGCTAAGATGTCTAGACGTGTCACTCTGTTCAGCCCTAAAGGTAGGGGAGAGCGTCCACACATTCCCTACAGACTGAGCCAATGCTTCAAGGTGAAGCTGAGTCGAGACTGTAAGATACTTTGGGTCTTTGAAAAACTCAGCCTTAGACCCAGTCTTAACGGTGAAGGCTTCACCGGCACCCTCACAATCTGAAGAGGTGATGATTGGGGGATGAGTCTGCTGGAACTTCTCATTGAAGAAAAAGTCAGTGAGCAGGGCGGTAGCATCGGAACGTAGCCGAAGGAGCGTAGAGTTGAGTGGTGTTCGAGATCGCAGATGTGAAATGTACCGCAGACTCTCAGGGGTTTGGTATTTGTTCTGAATGGGATATGTCTTCACATACAGTGAGATTAGTGTGAAACGAAGAAGCCGTACGCTTATATTGGGTCGACTCACTTGAGGGTCTGAGGTGCCGAGAATTTCAACCTCATCTACTTGAAGCTCTCGCAGTGTTTGGTGCCCATGGGCATCCTGGCCATTTCCAGAACAATCTTGTGCTATTTGTTGGTTGAAAGAAGATCTTTTTGAGACAGAACCCTCTTCTGCGGCAGCCTGTCTCCTATCGGCTGTGCTGTGCCACGTCCCCTTCAACCGAACTGTAGCGCCTGGTCGTATGCTGCAAAGAAGATGAGTCTCGAGGAGAACGAGCGAATGCGGCAAGAACTATTACAGGGCATGGGACAACTTACTCTGCTGCAAGAGCCTTATCAACGACCGCCTGAACCGGCCGCATTGAAGATCCGTCGGTAATATCGGCGAACCGCACGCCAGAGCTCTTGCGGACAGACCGCACCCATCCACACACTTCCACGTCTGGTACATTAGTTTCAGGCAGCCATGCTTTCAGGTCGGCCACAGTTGTGATGGGTGGCGGATTTTGATTATCGTATATGCGTACTGAGTACCTCTTCGAGCATATGCGATTTATTAGAGAGTGTCGGAAAGGCGCGACAAAATTAGGCACGAAGGTCGGCCTTGACATGTTGGCGTCAAAGCCCCTTGGCCTGAAGGAGGATTGATGTCGCTAGCAGGCAAGGCTCATGCAGAAGGAGAAAGCGCCAAAGGACTAGGAGACTCGGTTTGAGACGCCATAAACCTGAGACCGAAAATATGCGGTATCATGAGCCGATGGGACTCTTTGAATGAAAGGGTGCTTGCTTAGGAGATTAGAGATATCGAGACTTTCGACGGTTCCGACGTGAAAAGTGGGTCCACACTGGAGTCACGTCGCGGCTCAGGCAAGCATGACGGTCGAGAGCAGGATCACAGAAGTCAACTCAGATTGATAGACCAAGAAATGCGCGTGATTGAGGCTTCTTGTGGTTCTGATTTTACTGTTATTTCTTCTTCTCCTCCTTCGTCTTTTTCTTCTCGGCTGACGTTGCCCTCGTCAAAAAATGACCGCACAACCCGTGCAGCTGACACAGTACCTACCTAGGTACTCATGATCATTTCGCCTGCCCTCCCAGCCAGAGCAGAGACGGAGCCGAGTCCGTAGTTGCTTCGTTTCCTTTTCTAACGGCTTCTCTCGATGGTGTGTTGCACAAGAATAGAAGGAGCAACACAACGCAATGTGACCGTCTCGATCACTCGCACTTGCGATAGAAATGACGCGAGACCGAGCCAGCCCATGTCCCATTTCCGTTTTGTCCGTTGTCCGTTGTCACTTGTCTCTTGTACCACACCCCGGTTCTCCAGTCCAGATCTCAGGTTCGCTTCGAGTGGGAACTCAGGCAGACCAGACCTCTTTCGCCTGTCATCTTATCAAGACTTTCAGATTCCCAAGTGTCCTAGCTTCCCAGCTCGAACCCTCGCATCTGCCTGCGTGGATCAGAACATTTACCGATTCCTCGCCTGTTTCAGCTTCACGCTCTCTGTGGCCATTTATCTTGCACACCATGCGCTTGACAAGCGAGCCCTCGGCCATGGCAAGGGTCTCGACGTTGTCAACGTTTGGCGCGCTTGTTAGCCAACAGTCTCACTTCATGAATCGCTCTCCACCACCCTGATTCTCCTCCATGCTAGACATTTTGGGGTCTCATTCTTTATCCCATGCCTGCAAGGCCAATGTGCAATGGGTTTCTCTCCCCTCCCCGCTGGCCATGCTCTGGGCTAACTATAGCATACTTTGAGGATCGGGTTCGGCGTTCTTGGCTTTGTCGTCTATCCATTATTGCGACTGAGTGTGTCTCAGATGAATGCCCAGCTCAACCAACCACACGCCTGGTCTGCCATTCGCTTTCGTGCCAGGCGCTAGTCCGCTTGATATCGGCAGTTGGATACCTTTTTGGGCCTTTCACAGGACACCGGCCGCATGCCAGCAACGGAGCCAAGATGCCTCCAGGTCTCCATTTCTCCGTGCTTCCGCAGCCATAGTCTGACGGACGATCCACGGTACCGTCTTGTTGGACAAGGCGAGATGAGGTACCACAGATCGGACCGGCAGCTCTGCTCTCTGCGAGGCAACGAATTTGGTCGAGACATCGCGCCTTGTCTTGCCACCACTGCCTCTTATTCGGCTATCTTCATGTATGGGGTCATACATGCCACATCGGCGTGGCTCTGGCGGAGAGCGAGAGCCCCAGGAGACATCGCGATGCAGCACTGTCTAAGATATCTGCGTCTGTGTATGTAGGGCCTCACAACCCTTGTCTTGCAGCTTGGTATTGACAAGCCCGGCATCCATCCTCCCAACCTACCAAGCAACAAGCAACGGGGCGAAGAAGTCAGCGCCATGCCATGCCACACTTTGCCTACAGGCCCCTCGCTGTCCCGCCAGTCTGGACAGTGGGTGCACTCGTGCTCCTGCGGGATAGTATGCTTTGTCTCGCCGGCGAGACAACACCTCCCCACCTCGCCATTAGACACCTCAAGCAACACGACTGTGGTGGTTTAAAGGAGGACAGCTTCCCGCCCATTACTCTGCCACCAACTGTTGCTCATCTTTTTATATTGGCGTGTACTTCGTTTCCAGTCGGCGACATGTCTCCCATATCTCGCTTCTAGATGGCCGTGGTCCAAAATAGGTGATTCAGATCCCTAAGAATCAGGTCGTACGAACTTTGCTGAGATCTTTTCATTGTCGTAACAGCCTGAACTGGTCCATCTACTGAAGTCTTCAGATGTTCTTGTCCTGCCCATGGTAGCTCGCACCAACAGTATAAAGTCCGTCGATTCGGCTTCTCTTTCCATGTATCAACTCGCTACGGCATCATACTCGCAGTCAGTTCACGACTGTTATTCTGGAAGAGATTCAAAGTCATTCACTATCACTGCGTGTCAGGAGATCTCCACCATGGCTCCTGGTTCAAAGTCTAGCCGGGTGAAGCCCTCGGAAATCGCAGCTGATACCAAGAGGAATTTCATTCCCATGGTAAACGCCAATTATGCCGAATTATTCCCTCCTTACTCCATACTCTACAGACAGCCTATGACACAATTGGAAATTTCCCGCCGCAACCTGAGCACTCGCCCTCCCGCGTTTCGAGTAGAGCCTGGGGATCCGGTCATGGCAGCTATCGCATATGCGGCTGCTGATAGTCAGGCAAATGAAGCTGTGGGTGGCTCGAGAATTCTGGTCCCTTTCATCTGCGCTGCTAATGAACGTCGCCCTGGAGGCAATTGGGAAACTGGATGCTCTGGATACGAGGAGAAGCTTTGCCGTCGAAGCAACCTTTCGGCCACGCTGAGCAGCCCTTGGCCGAATACTGAAACTGTTTTCAACTATCCCATCCCCTCCACTGGCGGCATACTCTCTGATGCTGTTGTGGTCTGCCGAGGACCTCATGACCATTACGAGAGGCTCGAACAGTGGCATGACTTGCCCGTCGTCTCCATACCTCCAACACGATAGCCCAAGCTCAAGGAAAATGGTACCATGTATTCCTTTGCAGAGGAAAGGGACATGATGAGAGAAAAGATACGCGGCGCTCTTCGTATATGCCTATACAACAACTACGATCGGGTGGTCATTGGTGACTTTGGCCTGGGTAATAGCTGCCGCAACCCGCCACAAGAAGTTGCGGAAATTTGGCGAGATATCTTGCTCTTTGATCCTGATCTCCGTGGGCAGTTTTCATACGTTGTCTTTGCATTTGAAGATCCATCGCAAAGCACCACACGCTTTATCTGGGATGAGATGGCTAGGAAAGACAGGAAAGGCCACAGTGCCAAGAATAGGTCTCGACCTGACTCTTCCACATCGACAGGATCAGCAAGAGCCTCGTCATTACATGCTCCAACCGACTTGGCTATTTTTCAGGCCGCCTTTGAACCCTCAGAAATTGAACGTGTACTTAGAGTACCCGACCCACGTTACGGATTAGATATGATTACATCTTGAGAAACAGCATAGGCATACTTGGCGGCAACGTTGACGCCTTGTGAGCGGATTTGGAGGACAGAACACATTCATGAAGTGCATTTCTTGAGATGGAACTGCGTCACTTAGCGGTGGCGTATGGGCTGTTCCAAGCTTTACCAATAACAGTTCTTAATACATCGTTTATAGGGCATGGCTTTCTATTCCAGCCTGAGAGCTTGTCGTGATGACTCTCATCACCTGCTAGTGCGCACCTGCCAATAGAGGATAGACGCTACTCACTAGTTTCGGCAGACTAGCATCATAGCTCGAACGTAGTCGGGCGCGCCAATGCAGGTAGACGAATCGAGCGAAAACAAGAAGAAAAAATAAGCTTAGGCTGTGCTACTCAAGCCAGATTGAAAGCGTCTTGTCTCGAAGCACTGACTAGCCATGTGTTGCAACGGTGTTGGCTTGTCCCGCCAATTTTGAATTTCAGTTACCTTTCTCTGAACGTGGACGGTGATTTTTGTTTCTTTTCGTCCTCAACTCCACATTTTGCTCTCGACTCATTTTGGTAAAAAAAAATCAGTCTGTTGTCCTGGTCTGGCTTGCTTTCTATGCAAGGAAAAAAAATATCCTCAAGCTTAGGACCTGGCGGCGTTGCCTTAAGCTCTCCGTATGAGGCAAAATTATACGATTGGTGTAAACACGAGTTCATGCCTACCATGATCGACGGTGTCTAATTAGATGTCCTCAATGGTTTGTGTCGAACGCTACCAACTCGGACGAGCAGGCAAGAGGCCAAGTCAGCGCATGCCAAGCGTAGGTCTTTCGATCAACTGGAGGGGCTCGAGTGGATTTGCGCTGATACAACAACGTTAACAGTGTTTCGCTCGTACTCCTGCGCAGCGCCAGACACCTCAAATCACAGAACTCGAGCGTCTGGTTCCACTTGAATTTTGAGTTCTAGGCTGTATCAACTGCAATGTGATTCATTTGCCACGGGGACCTGAGGGCAGCTAGTCTCAGAGACGCCGCCATTGCCGTTGCTGTTAGTCCACTTCTGGCGCGAGTTGTGAGACAGTACGCCACACCTTTGGAGTTCTGCCAGCGTTCATTCCCATCCATCCCATCCTTCTGTGGGCATGACGAGCAACGTCGCCAATCATCGCAACCCTCCCTGGGCGGTTGGCTCGCTCTGGTCAGTCAGACGAACGAATGTGCCAGAGGGCAGGCACCAAGCATGCAAGCAAGCAAACAAGCAAGCAAACAAGCAAGCAAACAAGCAAGCAAACAAGCAAGCAAACAAGCAAGCAAACAAGCAAGCAAACAAGCAAGCAAGCAAGCACGCAGGCAAACCCTTTTCAATGGGAGAGATGTTAGTCTCGCATGCTATCGTTGTATTTCAAGTGACAGTCTCTCTAGGTGCATATCCGCAAGACTGGGCAAACAAAGGTTGGGCTGAATCGCATCGCATCGCCTGCATGCACGGCTTCGGAACAATACACATATTTGTGTCTCCAGCTGCCAGACATAAGCGGCGGGGCGAGCTATTTCGAGGTGCTTCTGTGTCAGACTTCTACTTTGGCGAAGCGGCTTCTCGTTTGATCCTCTTGCTCCCTCCGTGGGTTCGCAACATTTGCGCCATGGGGTCTGGGCGGTGCAGAGCTTAGGGTCCAAGGCCCTTCATTCCGAAGTAAAATCTCGCGAGTGACTCCCGAGTATATCACAATCACATCCGACCCCTTTGCAATCTACCCCTCTCTGCACCCCCATCTTTTCCATCACAGAACTTTGATTTGCCATTCGAAACTATGCCTCACCGCCAAATGAGGTTCTCCATCGCGGTGACATGGCACATTCAAACACGCGGATATTTGATATGATGAAAACCTATTGCGCTCTGTAATCAACATGCTGCCTTGAATACAACAAGGAAAGCAAAGCAAGCTTCGGAGCAAGAGCTCCATCTCCACGTCCGATGCTACGGACGCGGCCGTTGGTCCTTCGGGAGGGCTGATGGTAGTCCTAGTTTCCGTCCGTGTGCGCGCGGACACAGGCACTGCATGGGCATATTTTCTTTTTCCTGGTCCGTTCAAGACCAATTTCACAGCGGCCGAGCCAACATTCCTAGATGGTAAACGGGGCACAGCCTGAATGGCCCAGTCCCAGCAGCTACAAGGCTCGCTCATGCACGTTTGGAGAAGAGGAAAGAGGCGCTCGACATGGCGTTTGTTGATGATGGGCAAGGCTGATGCGGATGGAGTAGCCTGAACAGGAAGGCTTGTTGCACCCTCGCTTTTTTGAGCCGTGATGTGTGGTGTCACAGCGTCTAAGATTACGTAGGTCAACGTCACCTCGGGTATGTATAATGTCGTGTACGCCATGCCATTGTTTCGAGGATGTGATTGCAATGGGACTCTTTTTTTATTTGTGCTCCCCTTGCTGCAGGCTTGCTTGACTTTGGGACCTCCTACCGATATGCTCTCTCTCCTTGTCCTCAACGATTGAATTTAGCCGTTCACCAATGAGATAGCCTGTCAGATGAATTCTTCAAAACTTTCCAGTCGTAATTTCGACATCGAAACTGTCCCTTGTGCCGCTGCCCATGTTGGTCAGAAATGTCATGCATTTTATTCGTGTCTCCCGTATCTCATGTATACGTTACACAGCACCCCTTTCCGTCCTCCTTTGTGCTTTCGTTTCTCATCCTTCCTCTCCCTTGCCCTTGCAGAATGCTACCACATCGTCGGTCGAAGTCCAGTGAAATTAGACAGCGTGTTCAGATCAGTTTCGCTTTCTTTCTTGCGTTGGCCGCTGAGCTGCAAAGTATGCCAGTTAGCTTTGTACGTGTGCGCATAGGAATCAAAGGCCGTGAAAATGACAGAATCCGTCATAGTGTATCATACCTCAAGTTGGACGCCTCGGTGCACGTGAACCAGCCAGTCCACGTAGTTCTGAGCCTCGTTGTTGCGATCCTCCACTAGCATGCGGGCAAATTCGAATTCTGCGCCGTCGATCCCTTGACGAGCGAGCTGGAGAGTCAAGCCCTTGGAACCTCGCATCGTCTTGAGGAATTCAATGATGTTGCGGACCTGTGCGTTCAAGTGTGTGTCCAGAACGGGCAATGACGAAGTGTATGCGTCGAGGTTCTTGAGTGAGTTCTTGCCTTCTCCGAACAGGTCGGAAACGAGGTTCGGGGATGTTTGCGAATGGAACCACAGGAGACACTGCTGGCCGTTATCGACGAGGTACACGCCACCGGGCTCGATGCGCGAAAAAGACGCTCGTATTGAGGGCGGAAGTTTCAGGTGACCGGTCTCTGCATCTGCGAAGCCTTCTTCGGGTTGTAGGTTGTGGAGAGGAATCATGCGAGGGTAGAGATATAGACTCAATTCCAGGGCGCCCATGGAGCGTACCATGCGCAATTCGTGGACTCTTCTGTCTGAGTTCTCGATGCCACCCTTGAATGCCCTGCACTTTGTGAGCCCCAACATGTACATGCAGAACTCTTTGAGCCTCTCGGGCATGACGAGTTGACCGGCCGGGTGCTGTTGAGCTGAGTGCTTCCTGTAGCATGCCATGACATCAATCGTTCGCTCCGTGAGCGAGTTGCGGATCTCTTTGAGGTTGCTCGATGTTGTCGCCAGCTTGGTACCCGCCTCTTTGGCCAAGAGGGCAATCACTGCGTCTTGATCCACAAACTTCATGCACGTTCGAACGCCTTGTTCACGCATGCCGGAGTCCTTCGAGGTTTCGCTCACGCTGGCGATGATGTTGGAGCAGCGCACTCTGCGTTGCCCAGAGGCGGTGGTGTACAGCAAAGCCGACTGGAAGTGAGCGTCCAGCTTGGAATCCAGTTTGCCGTCGTAGCTAAACGACACCGCCAGCGCCTTGTCTGCGTCGATTACGCCGATCTCCAGATCAGCTCCAAAAGTGTGTTGTACGAAGTTGCCATGGTACGCTCCCACTTGCAAGCCATTGGAGCATCGGACCTTCATCAGGGCTTGGAAACCAGTTTGTCTGGTAACCGTATGGCTGATCTCGGCTGACAGCTTGGGGCCATCACGTTGTGCAATGAAATTGGGGTAGTAGAATGTTTCGCCACCGGTTGTGGCCGCGACATGTCCTGCGGAGAAGAAGTATATTAGCCCAGGGTCACCAAGAGCAGTCTTTCGCCGGCGTGCGAGTTTCTTACCGATGGTAGCGATATCGAGATAGCCTCCTGATGGAGCAGCGAGGAAAAAGTCAGCGCCAATCCCAGAGGCCGCCATCTTCTCAGCCACCTTCTTCCAAGCAGGATGCTCTGTGGTGTAGAGCTTCTTGTCGAGCTCGCCTCCAGGGTGGTTGCCGTCATCTCTCATGAAAAGTCTGCCTGGACCCCAAGTAGGCAAAGCAGAGCAAGAGCAGACAATTTTGCCACCAGTCGCCTCTAACGCTGCTAGAGCTGCGTTCAGGGTAGCAAGCAGAGCAGGCTCCGGGTTCTTGACGTTGGAGAACATTTCGGGAAGTCTCGTCAACAGCGAGGTGATGAGAGACTTTGATTCGTACGGGTCGACGAATAAACCATCGCCAAGTGGCAAGAACGGATCCTCCAGATCAGGCATGATGAGCATCTGAGGTTGCTCAAGGCCAGCCTAGAAGTTCAAAATAATAAGCACTTATCTTTGTGTTTGTTCTTCATCTTGAAGCTTGCCATCTCGTTCAGACTTACATGCATATTGTAGAAGTGAATGTCCTTATCATAAGTGACGAACCCGACCTTGGCTCCTTCGGGAACCCGTCTCTTGGGCTCACCATTATCGTCCTGTTCCTGCTCCTCTCCTCCGTAAAGAGCAGCCAAAATTCCGTCGCAAAAGGTCTCCAGGAAACCCTTGTTATACGATTCTTGTGTCACATCGATAACGAAGAGCCATCGCAAGCCAACCGGCTCTCTAGTCCAGTACTCCTTGGGAACGACGAATTCGACCGTACCACGGTGAAGCTCGGGGCGCTGATCTCGATCCACGCGGACGCCTTGAGGGCTCGTTGCGCAAAAGTACTCAGGCGGAGTATCGTTGGGATGCGTACACAAGTTACAAACAAACTTATTTCCACCAGACCTGAACATCATGAACGGATTGATGTACGCACGACATCGGCGACATCGTGGTGGTCCTGCATCACCAAAATCGAGCACAGGAATCTCAGCCTCGCCCGCTTGAAGCGGTGCCAAGGGCTGCAGAAGCAAGCCGAGAGGAAGACCAGTGGCTTGTAAGCCGTCCGACGTGGCAGGAATATTATTCAAGGTTAATCGTGCGTATTTCGGGGAGGCATTGCCCTGGTTGTAGGCAACAAATGAAACGGTCGCGGGAGGCGGGACATGGCGTTCGAAGGTCGGATAGACATTTTTGAGGAAGTATGGCTGGATGGAATCGCGGGAGACGGGTACACTGGGCATGTCATCCAACGAAACCTTGGATGGGCCAGTCGTCGAGATGCTGGGAGCCGCATCTGCAGATCCATTGCCAGCCGCGAAGTCTGCTGGGGCGAATGGAGCATTTCCTGAAGCTGGGAATTGGGTCGCATTCAATGTTTGAGGCGTGCCGTGCGGGCTGCTAAACTGATTGTTGAATCCAGCACCCCCAGATTGCCCCTGAACAGCGCTGGGAATGAATTGGTTCGCATTGGAGCCGGGAGGCGGCATGCCGTTGAAGGCTTGGGAAGAACCCGTCGGTTCGACCGTATGGTAGACATGGCGATCTTTCTTCTTCTTGCGTACAGTCGTCTGGCCGTCTCCCAAGTTCATTCCCCCCATCTGTGCAGCCAGCGTGGCATCAGGTCCAGGCTGAGCAAAGCCTCCTTGGAAGGTCTGATCTTGAGGAATCCCGTGGCCCGCTCCTCCCGCGGGATGTCCTCCCATAGGTGGTGGTTGCTGCTGTTGCTGTTGCATGTCGTAGGGACCTGGAGCTCCATATCCAGGAGCCTGTTGCTGGTAGGGCGATTGAGCAGGAGCATTATTTCGATTCGGATCGTTTGGGTCGGGGTTCAAGCCCTGGCCGAGGGCGTGATATTGCGAATAGTCGGCCATGGCAAGACAAAATTGGCACGGAAAAGAAAAGTGCTGCTCGAGCGAGCCTCCTGCCGAGGAAAGGAGGTGTTGGTTGCCAATGGGCTCACGAGGAGGGGTCCGCAAGCCAGGCCAGCTGCTCCGTCCTGTATTGTGCTTTTATCCACACTAAAACAAGGGATGAAAGATCGAACAGCGTGATGAAGTGAGAGGTAGACATAAAAACGTATCAAAACTGAGATGGAAATGAATATGCACAGATAATCATCGGCTGGCTGCCATATCCTCGTAGTCAGATATTCAATTGCATGATCCAGCCCCGACGCGTGACGGAATGAATTATTTCGAGGCGTCTTATTTGATACGGAGAATGGATGTGGGTGCTTTGCTGGCCTTTTCGAAGCCTCTCGGGAGCCACTGAGCTTCCAGCGCTTGTATGGAGCACAATGCTGAGCCTGGTCAGGCCAGACCAGACACTCACTCCAGCTCTGCAGCAACTAATAAATCAGGCACTCGCGCGAGTGAGTGAGTATCTGGCTCCTCATTGGGTTCTGGCCAGGCGCTCCTTGCAAGAATCGCCCCACTTGGCCTTCGGTAGAGATATGCATTTATCGTTTTGCGGTCGATTAACGAAGTGTCGTACAGGAATAGCCATCCCATTCCAATGTGAATCACACACGTGCTTGGTCACATGCGATTCTCCGGGCCCCACCCGCGACACCTCGTGTAAGTCGAGGGGTTTCGACTACAAACGAGAGCGGCATCCGGCTGGCAGTGTGAGGACGCCAAGTTGTCGCAAAAGTCCAGCAATTTCTCTGAGATATCGAAATTTCATGTGTGGATTTGTAGGGCATGTAAGCTTCCGTAGCAATATTTACCAAGGGAAGCCGAGGCCACAAATTTTTCCTGCTGCTGATTGATATCGAGTTGCACTGCCTTGAATTGTGCTAGAAATGCCATCATTCGAACGCGATGTTCGTCGTCCAGTGGCCCTACGGGGCTAGTAAGATCGCTGTTTGGTCTAATAAGTGCTGAAGGGCTGAATATTAATACCCTTTTGTTGTGGCAAGATTTTTGAAGGGCAATTACTGTCACTTTGTCGAAGTGTGAGGGATCTAAGCTTTATACAAGTCTCGTAGTCTTGGGTTGCGATTTCGCGCCCGTACGCAAACAGCACTTTCCTTACGATACGGAGCAATAAAACGTCGATTATAATGTGTCTATTGCTTTTCACAGACTTTATATTGTTTGTGGAAGCCTGAGATTCACGTAATTGCTTTACTGCTGGCTGAGAGGCATGAATTCTCTCATTGCTGGGCAGGTGGTCCAAGTGAAGCCATCACGATTTCGAGGTGCGAACGACAGAAGATGGCATAGACGCAGCAGAAGCACTTCTTCATCACTAAAAAATCTGGGTGTCATGACCATCGACTAACAGAACTTATTTATGGCCCAAAAAAGAAGATAGAACGTTGTGATCCTGCTATTTCTGGATATCTTTCAATGTCGGACTTGCGGTCGGGTGATGAATGCTGACCGCTTGACTCAAACGACTCAGCAAGGCGTCAGTCCCAACCGCGCATGTGTATCAGATGAGTGTTATCTTTCTAATATTTATTGCGAATGCTTTATTGAATTCATCGCCGAGCTTTTCGCTCCAAACAGAGGCAATCGTGTGTGTTGCGACACCGCATCCGAATCGTGGTCAATCAACTCTTGGACGCGCCGGTCGCAGCCCAATCTCGAAACAGTTGCAAACCTACAACATCAGCTCCATATACGGCAACGTTGCATATGTCGCATGTTGCGGGGCCGTTTTCCTATTTTTGAAATCATTTGAAAATTACATTCCTCAATTTATCGGCTGCCTGTGTCTGCAGCTTGTCCGCGGAGACATTGGTGTAGATAGCTTCAGATCAATCGACCATGGCGGGGTGAGGGCAGATGTGCACCCGTCTGCCTTGGCCATGCCGAAAAGTGACATTGGACAAGATTCAGCAACTAGAGCCCGTATCGCTCGGGAAATCACAGGAAAGTAGCATCACCTGATAGCGACGAACAATTTACACCATTTGCGATAGACATATCAACACAAGAGGGGCGGAGTCGATGGCAATTCAGAATGCGACAATGAGCGTCGTGTGCGATGGGCCATCCAAAGCAATACCACGTCTGAGACAAGAGCAACAGAAACGGGGAGTGCTTCTCGCCAACACCCAGGAGTGGCGTCTACGTAGGAAGGGTCAAAAAACATATCGGGAAATAGCAACGGCCAATAAATGACTCATGCAAATCGTAATGGAGGGTCAGACTAACATGGCCAGAGAATGAAAGGAAAACGAGGAAGAAAGAAGAGAAAATGGGAACATCGAGAGCGAAGGGTGGTGGGCGGTCGCTGCTCAACCCATCTCAGATCACACAGAGGGTACTCGGGCGAAGAGATGATGTTGAGCGCCAGCCAATCAGAAAATTGGTCACGGGGCAGGTATTGTTTTGAAAGAATTGGCGCCGATTTTTACTTTGGCCCATAACACGGACACCCCATGTCACCTGGAGGGGTGGTCGAGACGCGACTTAGGGAGTACCGCGGCTGGTATGCGGGTGGTACTTGTGTGTGGCTGGCCAGAGCCTATGAATCCCAGTGATCTGGAGACTGCAACGCCGTGTACCAGAAGAAGTACCTGGGAAAGTCTCGACAGCTGGTGCAGACAGTCGCCTGGTGTGGCGCGCCGTCGCGCTAAGCTAATTCTGCCCCAGCCGGGAGCAGACATCTGGACCATTCAATCGAGCTCCCAGGTCTCGCGAGCGATATGGTTGAGGTGCGAGATGCAACGTGCTAGCTGGCAATGATGGCGTTGCGTTGTCAAGCTCGCTTGCGCCCACCCCTCAGCCGTGGGACTATTCACATCGTGGAGTGAGAGCTGCGAGCAACAGCCAGCACCATTTGCCCGAATGATTGTGAGCTTGGGCATGAGATTCAGCTTGAGGACGAGCATGATGTGTCGCGAGCCAAAAAAGAAGCTCGAGCTCGAGGGGTGAGCCGGTACCCCCAGTTCCTCAGTCCCGTTTCACTTTGACGGATCCCTTTCGCCTCGCGGCAGGGTCTGGCTACATGGCCAGTCCTGAATGGGATGCCGCGTGCGGTCTGTTAGTCTGCTGTCCTGTGTGCCTGCGCCTGCGCCGCTCCTCTCTTGTCGGTGCAACACACCACACCTCTGCCGCGAGGCAAGAGCTACTGATTGCGCTCCTCCCCCTGCCCGATATATAAACAAGCCCCATCCCCTCCACGCGCCCGACCTGGTCGGTCCTGACTGCTCCTGCTCCCATTTGATCTTCAGACTCTGTTCATTCCTCTCCATCTCATATTCCTCCTTCACCAGGTGTAGATTTACTCGCGTTCTGTTTCTTGCAAACAACGCCTGCTCTTCACGAACACCACTTACACGCTCTTCAACCCTCTTCATCACCAATCCATCACAATGCCTCCCAAGAAGGCCGACGGTGCTGCCCCCAAGGCTAAGCCCAGCCATGCCAGCTACCAGGTTCGTTCGGTCGCAGGATTGTAACGTGTTCAACTACAGTTTACTAACTACTATTGACAGGACATGATCACTGATGCTATTGTCAACGTACGTGTCACCGCTGCTTGCACGCTCAGCGCGTTTTGTGTTGGTGACGACAGGTCTTTGCGTCTGTGTATCGCCTCCGTTCCCAGCCATCCCAGCTTTTTGGTTTGACCACTCGTGCTAACTGATTGGTACAGCTCAAGGACCGCAATGGCTCTAGCCGTCAGTCCCTGAAGAAGTATGTCAAGGCTAACAACAACCTGAACGTCACGGACAACATGTTCGACTCTCTCTTCAACAAGGCTCTGAAGAACGGTGTTGAAAAGGGCGTCTTCGCCCAACCTAAGGGTCCCTCCGGTGGTACCAAGCTGGCCAAGAAGAAGGCTGAGCCTAAGAAGGCCGCTCCCAAGAAGACTGCCGCCAAGGTACGTTGTTGTGCTCCCGAAGCTGAACAGAGCACCAAGCTAACGATCCCACAGTCTGATTCTGCTTTGACCAAGACCAAGACTGGCCGTGTCGCCAAGACGACAAAGGCTGCCGCTCCCAAGAAGGCCGCTGCTTCCAAAGCATAGGCGGTCTTGTTCTTGTTTTCAACCAGATGCACTTTTAATGAATGAACTACGGCGTTTTGGGCTTCGATATTTTTAGGACACGGCTAAGGAGAGGCTGGTTTTCACGGGTTTATTGCTGTTTGGTATGGAGCGACTAGGGTTATGTGGCTTGTTTTGTTGCGCACACACGCGGCGCAGGGCATAGAGACGATGGCATTTGCATGTGAACGATTTCTTGAGAAGGACGATGCGACCTCGCGCCTTTGGCGGGGGATGGTTGTCGCGCCTGGCCCAGAGAGCAACTCGCTCTCTGTTTTACGACCTGGTTCTATCATTTCACGACGAATATTTGTCTGATTATCCTCGACGTAGACTATGAGGGAAAAGGCGTTGGATTCCAAGCAGTTACTTTTTCGATGATCACGGGCAAGTGGCAGTGTCTTGTGTGCCCTTTGCAGTACTGGGTGGTTGGCGCTAAATGTAATTATATACCACAGGTCTCGGCGGGAAGGGTGAGGGAAATGACATGCAATGACTACGATCGCGCTGGGTCAGCACCGTCTTAGTCTTTGTTTTGGTGTGATTGTGCCCCTGTATGATATTTGCGACGCGGTCTGTATCGGTTTGTTTACCACGGGACGGAAGTGGTCGATGCCGTCACGTGCGTTAGTTTGCTATGTCACAGAGTGAGTCTGGGTGCGATTGACGAAGATTGGCTCAGGCGTGAGTGCTACCCTATGGCCGCAAAAGCTCGTGATCAGCTGGCGAGGTTTTGTGACGGACAACCCGGTCAATTACGTCTGTGACATTCGTTGTCATCAACATTGATAATGTAGGAGAATTTGTGGTGCTGCTCTATCCAGTCGGCGAACTGCGTTGGCATTGCAAAACTTCACTCTTCCTGCTGTTCTCATGTGAGCCATTGCAAGAGAGGGGCACTTCGAAGGACCATGATTGTGGGACCAACCTGTATTAAGCTGCACATGGACCGTGCACGGAAAGCATACCAGGGCTTCTAAGTTCGGCAGCAATTATATTGCTTATCGATTGATAAACAACGGGTCCTATATCCGCATCAACGTTCCAATGGGATGAAATATCACGAGAGCGGTGTTAATGAGCGTGAAGCTGTGAGGGCGAGATGCTGAATAGAGCTTGATATGACCACCGTTCCGGAAACCTACCTTGGGTACCTACCTACCTACCTAGGTAGGTAGGTAGGTGGGGAAATGGGGGAGTTTGGACGGCCGTGTTATGAAGGTACCCGAACCTACGCGGCAAGAGCGACGCGTCGTTGGTATTCTGCTAGTGACATCACCGTCGTGGCTTCGCAGACGGAATATTCCACATTTGCGTGGCCGTTACTTACCTAGGTAGAGAAAAGCAGCTTCCGCGAGCTACGAATATTATGCACATGCTCAGCTGCCTGCCTCCTCCTCAACCAAAGAATTCCCACCGCAGGCACCAGGTGTCAAGCCGACCAGACCAACCAGCAGCACTTTGGATCCTCGATGTATGACTACCAGTGGTCTCTTTGGTGTCTGGTGTCAGAGTGTCGTCTGTTGGAGCTCCAGCTCGACTGAGTGCTCCCGTTATTAGACCCCTCAATCCAAGCCAGTCAAACCCCAACCGATTGATCCGGCCGCTTGCTGCAGCTCCAGTAGAGGAGACACCACCGCCATATTGCGCGGCATCCCGTCCTCTCCATCGTGCTGCCTGGGTCTATGCTTGATTGATTGCGCGGCAAAGGCGCAATATTTCTCTCGGTCGACTTCCTCGCCCTCCTTTCTATTTAGCTCGAAAGTCGGTGGTCCCTCACCGATTGCTTTACACGTCAGAGTCCAATAGCTCCACTGCCCTTGGACACTGTCTGAGCCTGAACCTTGTCTCTGCCGCCGTGCAAAGAAGGGGGAGCAGGCGGGATTGCTGTTCGCGGTGCTGGCCAGAGGAAAATGCTGCAATCCCTCGCACTTCGGCCACGAGTCCGACGATATTGAGTTGGGATACTACTACGCAACTCGCCCCGACGTTCCAGTCGTGTCCTGACCAAACCGGTCTACGCTATCCCACATTGTGCCTGCGTCACCATACCAGCGCTGATCTTCAGCACCACCGCAAGTTCTGCTGCAACCTCACGCCACCCTGTTATACTTCCAGGCTCGCGTGCCGACTCTTACGATCCAGAGACAGCTATGTCTTCCAACCCGTTCCGCAAGAAGGCGCCCGCGACCATCGACACCGCTCGCACCAGCTCCCCCAAGTCCAGCTTGCGCAGCGAAGACCCCCCGGCATCTGGTGACAGGAAGAACAAGCCCGTGAAGAAGGTCCGGGTGCTGTCGCCGCCGCCATTATCACCCGACTCTCCAGAGTGGAAGTTTGATGCGCCCCAGCCGCCTGCGACATTCTCCGACGACACTTTCAGCTACTCGAATTATCATCCCACCTTTGATCCCTTCAGCGGCACGTCAACAGACGAGAGCGACCGCGATAGCACAGCTACCCCACCACCGCCGCCGCCGTTGCAGAATCAACTACAACAGCGTGCATCACATGGACCAACCAGCAACAATGTCCCAGCAAACCCTTTCAGCAAGACTCTACAAGATATAGAGGGATCCGAAGAATTGCAAAAGGAGAGGAAAGAGGAAGGAGAGGTGCTCAAGGCCGCGAATGCTGGAAGGAAAGCGCTGAATGTCGACGCCTTTAAAAATCTGCTCATGACAGGCAGTGCTGGTCCTGAAACGCCCGCATTGACAAAAGACGATGAATCTACATCAACTCATCCAGAACTCGCGCCTCCGGTGACAGACTTGAGCGTGGTGCCCAAATCAAACCCCGATAACCGCAGTGACAGCTCTGCCGAGTCTTCCGAGAGTCAAGACGACGATGAGGATCAATCAAAATCTTCATCGTCCCGGCAATCCAACAAGGACAAGAAACTACCTCCACCCCCGCCCAGCTCTCGACATGGTAAATCGCTCAGGCAAAACACGTCAACGGATGCTCCGCAAGATGGGCAAGATAGTTTGTCCGGATTAGGACTTAGAAACCAACCTGCATCACCGCTGCGGCGGAGTTTGGACGAGAGTCCTGTATCAAATCGTGATGTTGATGCCGCATCACCTACAGAAGGCCAGACCGCAACTCCCGGTCGTCGCTCGAACGCGAGCAAGAGATCAGCACCGGCGCCGCCTCCACCACGAGGACACTCGAGATCTGATAGCAAAACGGCCGATATCGAAGGCCAACGGCGAACTTCCGGAGAGTCGTTGCGCCCTCGTTCGGACAGTACTCGATTAACTGGTCATGTGCCAGCACCACCTCCCCCTCGACAGCCTCACATTGCACCCAAGCAATCTAGTCAATTATCTATTCCATCGGTCACATCATCCAACATCGCGCCTGCACCCACATCTCCAGACCACGCTGAGCCTGAAAACCCCTCACCTCCTGATGGTACCGCACAAACTCCCAGCAAATCATCCGCGCCACTTCCACCGCCAGCACGACACTCCTTGACCCGTCGGCCACCCAGTCTCAATAACGTGGAAGCACCAAGTAGACGGGTCTCATCGGAGAACAAGTCCAGAGAAGGCCTTGTGCCCCCTCCCCCACCGCCGCCCCGGAACCGCAGCGGCAGCGGCAACAATGCGGCGTCATTGAGGAAGCCACCGGAGGCGTATCTGCCCGCTGATTCGGGCAAGAGCGCGGATATCCTGGCGGACCTGGATGCGTTGCAGAGGGAAGTAGATGCTTTGAGAGGCAAGATGAATTAACTTGGTTGGGTATGTTCTTGGGTACGTTCTTGGGTGTATTTGTAATATTTGTATAGAAGCGTTTGAGATGGGTGAAGCATATATGGCGTTGGAAATTGACATTTACAACTTTAAGACTTTCATAAATGTTGGCATGTGAGGCTTCTGACTCAGTCGTGCTGTGAATATGAATCACAACTACCAATCGCCATGTCCGTCCGGGGATCTATGTCCGTTTATCGTCCATGCTTTCTTCGAATGTCGGATAGGATGATTTCGCACTACGCAACATATAACAGCCCACCCTACTACTTATTCTCATCCCTCATTGACTCATTGTATACCCCAAACATTCAATCCTTAATAACGATAGGAAACAAAGATCATGAGCTCAATGAACAGCAAATTTGCCTTCACAAATAGGAAACATAGCACTGTATCTATTATCAAGGTACCGTATCCATCAAAGCCAGCAGGATTAAAACCCCACCTTAGTCAGCACTCGCACCAAACTCCTTTTCTCCTCACCCTTCACCTTCACCATCTCACAACTAGCTCCAGCATGGCATAAAGTGGCCACCGCCGCCATGGACAAAACATGCCATGCAAAAAAAATCTGCTTTGGTCCCCTGCACAGTCATGAAAATTCGTCCTGGGTGTCTGCAAAGGGGATATACCAAATGATCTTCCGGAAGTGGTGACTATTGCACCAATGCACAAGCCAAGAACGCGATGTCTGGATTCAAATTTGCAAATAATGGCGTGCTATTGTAATTATTTTTGCTCAACAACCACAAATGGTAAGAAGAATCGTGACTGATACAATTTCCCGGACTATAATTGGGCTATTTGGACACTTAATGTTAGTTGGCTCTCATTCCATCCGGAGATCAATGTCGAGTTTATTTTTTTCTCATTGCTCGCGTCTCTTTCTGTTCTGAGGATTTTCATTCCCCTGAATGCATGGAGATTGAGCCGACATTTTACAACACACATCAAGTCACAATCACGCATCATGCATCATATAAATATTTGAGACAGAAATTGTGTAGATTGCTCAGACTGCCGTATACCTCATCAGCCTCTTGCTACCACAGTACAAGCAGAGAACTGCTGATGTCCCAGCAATTGCTGATCCGAAAGCTATCCGGCGCGCCCAGTGTCCCTGTCCCAAAGAATGGTTTTTCTTGTTTTCTAGTCAGCATCCCCCTGACGATTCCCTAGACTCGGTGTTGAATTGCCATTTCACCTGATCGGTCGTCTGGGAACCGCAACGTTCTTCGAGTCATCTGGTCCGCCTGCCAAGTATGACCCCCTCGTCTTATGCCTTCCTCTACTGCCGATGGTATCTCTTTCGAAACCAGGTCCAGCCATGCTCGTAAACGTAGTGTCATAAGTGGTATCATCGCCCCTCACCGCACTATGCCCGCGCCTTTCCGATCCGTCCGGTGTGCCTACCATTCCCCCGTGTTGCACGGTGTCAGAACTTTCGTTCTGGCACCCTACAAGCGAACAACCAAAAAAAGCAAAAAAAGGATTGATATCCATGGAGATAACCTGATACGCCTCTTCGCCCACCCTAGCTTGCCAACACCAGTCCAATGCAGTAGCTATGCCAACAACTTTGCTACAGCCGCGTTTTTTGTGTCCATGACATGTGAACTGCAGGGCCGGCCTCCTCCGTGATTGGAAAACTTGTTTCGTTGTCATATGATGCACGCTTAACGAAAGCATAATATGTCAAAATCTTCTGCCATCACATCCCCTCTCAAAGTCAAGCCTCGGAGGCATGGTCCACAGGTCTGACAGGGCAAAACCGCCGCTGCGCCAATGCCAGTCGGCGCCAAATGTAAAGATAGAGAATGAGGAATGGCAGGGTCCTCGTTCGAGAGAGCACAAGTGCCCTCCAAAAGTTGGTTCCTTCTCCCAGTATGCGCCAAAAATAAAAGCTCTCACGCTCAAGGGAAAGGATATGGTTCTGGCATGCGCCTGACAAAGGCAAATGTCAGCCAGAATAGCAATATTAAAGTCCAGTTCGCCGTTCCGCCAATTCGCCCCGAGAAAGTGTGCGAATAACGTACAATCCAACAAAGAACAAAAAAAAAAATGAATCAACCCCAGAGTGGTGTATCTCTCTCCATCCAGTCCACCCATGAATAGGGGGAGGAAAGGACTAGAGGCTGGAAACCGCCCCCCCCAAACAGGTGGCTCAAATGACTCGACGTCACCTTCGTCACAACGTTGCCAGTTTCCAGCTGTTTTGCGAAATGGAATTATGATTGTTGGGCTTCACGGGGTTGGCCGCGGCCTCGTCCACCGCCACCGCCACCGCCCCCGCGTCCTCGATAGCCACGCCCACGCCCACGGCCCCTTCCGCCATTAAAGTTGTTGTGGTGGCCATTTTGAGTCTGCCAGTTTCCTTGTTGCTGCTGAGCCATGGGCTTTTGAGGGAAGCTGCTCTGCTGAAGCTGCTGCGGGGCGTTCTTGGGAAGGTTTGAGATAGGTCGAGGGATAGATTCGGGGTTCTCATAAACGTAGAGGCTCTTATCAATACTAGAGGGAATGGGTTGAATTTCGGTTCCTAGATCCCTTTCGATGTTGTAAAGGTTGAAGCGATCGTCCCAGTTGATCAGGTTAATAGCCAGACCAAGATGACCATAACGGCCAGATCGACCGATACGATGCAGGTACGTCTCGGCGTTCTTGGGGAAGTCAAAGTTGATGACTACATTGACAGCCTGGATATCGATACCACGGGTGAGGAGATCGGAGCACACAAGGTTCCGGCAAACGCCGTTGCGGAAATCGTGGAAGACGCGGTTACGCGCCTGCTGCTGCATCCTCGCATGACTGTAGAAGCAGGAATAGCCTAGCTCGGTAATCTTTTTCGCGAGAAGCTCAACGCGGTTGGTTGAGTTACAGAAGATGATGGACTGGTTGATTTGAAGCTTGGAGAAGAGCGTGTTCAAGCAATGAACCTTCTGCTTCTCCTCAACGAAAGCGTAATATTGGGTGATACCGCGCAAGGTGAGTTCGTCCATGAGGTTGATCTCGTAAGGTGAGACCATGTTCTTATCAGAGAAGTCCTTCACCGAAAGAGGGAAGGTGGCAGAGAAGAGCATAACTTGGCGGTCTTTGGGGTGGAACTGAAGGAGCTGTTCAATGACGGGGGTGAATTCGATAGACAAGAGCTTATCGGCCTCATCCATGATGAACATGGGGCATTCGCTCAAATCGGCAACGTTCTTTCCAGCGAGATCGAGAATTCGTCCAGGTGTACCAACGACGATGTGGACAGGCTCCTGCAGACGGAGGATGTCGTCACGCAGACCGGTACCGCCGGTGGTGACCATGACGTTGATACCCAAATGCTTGCCAAGGGTCTTGCAAACCTGAGACGTTTGCATGGCAAGCTCACGAGTGGGGACGAGAATTAAGCATTGGATCTTGGAAACCTTGGGGTTGATGCGCTCCAGGGCAGGAATGACAAACGCCGCCGTCTTGCCCGTTCCGTTCTTCGCTCTGGCCAAGATGTCCCGTCCGGTCAAGGCGACAGGAATAGCTTCTTCTTGAATGGGTGAAGGTTTCTCAAAACCAGCCTCGAAAATGCCCATGAGCAGGTCTCGTTTTAACGCAAAGTTTTCGAATTCCAAGCCTTTTGTTTTCGTCACATCCTGCATAAAGCAAAGAGGAACAGATCCTCTTTAGTCCAAATGAAACTGATTCATGTTTCTCAGTATCTGCATACCTCTGTTTGTTGCCTGTTATCCTTGGCGAGGAGCTTCAGGTTCTTCTTCCAGTCTTCGTTCTGTGGAGAGGCGCCATCGCTGTGCATCGTAACCAGAGACTCAGGTCAGTAAAGAAAGTAAAGAGGCAAGAACTGGGTTTGCGTCTGTACACTCCCCAGCTTTTCCAAGAGGGAGCAAGAAAAGACGGCATGTCTTTTCGCAGAAGGCGATCTGCATCAGAAGACTCACCTAAGTTGTGTGCTTCGCAGCTGATCTACCAGCTGATCGGTCATTTTGAGAAATTATGTTCCAGTCCGTACAAGGACCAAGAATCGCAAGCGGCCGCGGTAAGAACGTAAAATGTGTACCGTGGAAATCTGCCACACGAAGAGCCCTCTCAGAGCTTCTTGTGGTGGCCGAGAGTGTTGAGTGGGAGTGATGATGATGTCGACCGTTTGGATCCCAAGGGCGGGCCGAGGAAGGAAGGAGGCTGGGTGGGTTGGTCGGTTGGTTGGTAGGTAGTGCGACAAGGTGAGTCGTTTTAGGAGGCTTTTGTGGAAAGAGGAAGAGAAAAAGGGAAGATTCACCCTTGTGATAGAGATGGCCGCTTGATTCGTTGGCCGCTGTTGCTAAATGTTTCGTTGGTGACCTGGTGTTTCGATTGAGCGTTTCGAGGCGCAGAGCCCTTGTGTGCGTGTGCGAGCAGACTCGTGGTGGTGGAAGTGCAGAGGTGTGGTGAAGCGCGAAGATTCCATCGGATTCAGCACAGCCAGCGAGCGTTTGGTGATGTGTGACCCAGTTGCAGCTGGTTGCTTGCTGGGTCACGTGATCGCTGGGTCCCTCTGCCATCTTGGCAAGGTGATGTTCTCCAGAGTGAGTTGAACAGGCAACATGTTGGCAATGTCATTTCCGTATCTGTGGTATGAATTTGCTTAATAATGAGATGGTAAAGATTGTTTAAAATGCCTGTTGCCCAAGCAGTGTGGAGTGGAACGAAAGCTGTACCCACGTCACTCAAACTCATCCTGTTTTTGTGACTTCACAGGTTCTTCATCTGAAAACGGTAGATGTTTTAAAATCATATTTGATTTGCTGTGTGGTCTATCACCCATCCCTATGCCATTTTGGAATCGAAGAAATACATAAGGTGTATATATGTAAAACAAATTTAAAAAAAAAACCGACAAAAGAGATATGATTCCTTCCATCCAAGTCGTACAGTAAGAAAGTGCCATTGCTTTTTGCTCAGTCAACGGCCACGTTCTCGTCATCATCAAAAGGTATCTTGTTCTTATCTTCCCGTTCTAGTTCATTGGCACTCTACAACTTCATGCCCATGACCTGAGCAACCTTCAAAGACTGTCTCATGCTCAGATCCAGCATGATCTCTTCGCTACCACCAGGGATGGCGTAGGCTCGAACATCACGATATAGTCTCTCGACCTTGCCACCGCGCGAGTATGACAGACCACCGAATATCTGAGACGCCTCACGAGCGCAGAACTCAAAGGTAACAGTAGACTGGGCCTTGAGACCGGCAATGGGACCACCAAGACGCAACATGGCCTCATGTTCACCCATCTTCTGGCACTGATAGATCATGCTCTCGAGCCAGTTGTAGGAGGCCTCGATTTGCCGAGCCATGTGGGCAAGCTTCATGCGAATGACGGGATGCTCAATGAGCTTCTTGCCAAAAGTGCGACGCTTGTTGGCGTACTTGACAGACTCTTCGTAGCAGACGCGAGAGAAGCGCAAGCACTGAATGATGATACCGATACGTTCGTGGTTGAAGTTGGTCATGATGACGCCGAAGCCCTTGTCCTTCTTGCCGAGCAAGTTTTCGACGGGGACCTTGACATCCTCAAAAGTGATGTAGGTCGTTCCGGATGACCACACACCCTGGCAGTCCATGCGGCGGGTGCTGACACCAGGGCCACGCTTGATGAGCAGCAAGCTGACACCGTTCATGCCCTCGCCACCGGTTCGGACAGCGGTGGTGAAGTAGTCGGCCCAAATACCGTTGGTGATCCACTTCTTCTTACCGTTAACAATGAAGTGCTTGCCGTCCTCGCTGAGCTTAGCCTCGCAAGTCAAGTTGGCAACATCACTACCAGCATCGGGCTCAGTGATGGCCAAGCACACGCGCTTGTCACCAGCCAAGATGCCAGGCATGATGCGGTCCTTAAGAGCCTGAGAACCAAACTTCATAATGGGAGGGCAGCCAATTCCGAAACCTCCGATCAAGTTCCAAACGAAACCACCAGAGCCGGCGCGGGACAGCTCGTCAGTGAGAAGCATCTCGTGGAAAAGATCCCAGCTCTCAGTGGGAACGGACTTGACACCACCGGGAACATACTCAGTGGGATACTTGACGCCCAAGAGGCCGGCAAGGTATCCGCGGCGTCCCATCTCCTTGTAGATTTCCTCAGGGACACGCTTGGCCTCGTCCCACTCGGTGACATTGGGCTCAATCTCATTCTCCATCCACTCACGGACCTCGGCA
>AFRD01000382.1:0-34346 GCA_000222875.2 Periglandula ipomoeae IasaF13
CGCACAATTAGACGTGTACGAACCGCTATCGGCAACTCATGCACTCAGCCAACTAGATTAACGTAGAATTCGTATCATTATCGATAATAGCGTTTGCTGTAGATATTATCTCGTGATGGTGAGGCTGGTGTAAATGAGCGCATTGTCACATATAAGATCGCGCGGTGTCCTGCTGCACATGTGGAGGGTTAATACACAAAGACCTCAGTCGAAGAGCAACATCTCACTTCATCACACATTTAATTACAAGACAAAATGGCTCCAGAAACAATTGAGTCAGACGTTCAGTTCCCTGTTCAGACTAAGACACTGAACTCGGTTAAGCCTATTCAAGCTGCAGGTGCGCTTGACAGCTTGGAGTCATTCGACGTGACGCCAACCATTGGTTGCGAATTCCCGAAAGCAAACCTCGTGAAATTACTGAATGCACCAAACTCCGACGAGCTGATTCGGGACCTCGCTGTCACCAGTAAGATTGTCTTACACCTTAATTTGGGGATGGGCCACTCGATGCTAATCTTCAATCAGTCTCCGAGAGAGGTGTTGTCTTCTTCCGCGCGCAAGACAACCTCACCAATGATCTGCAAAAAGAACTGATTCTGAGACTTTGAAAGCTCACCGGTCGTCCTGAGACGTCTGGACTGCATATTCACCCGCTTCTTAACTCTGAGCGTGAGCTTGGTGGCGACGATCCCGAGATCAGCACCATCAGCTCCGTGCAGCATGACAAGTTCTACAAGAGGACTGAGCCCGATGCTCTGAGCCCAAAGAAGCAAAAGTCTGCCCAATGGCACAGCGACATTGCCTTTGAGCCTGTTCCCGCCGACTACACATCCCTGCGTCTAGTTCAGCTTCCCAAGACGGGTGGTGGTATGTCACATTGAGAACCTGTATTGATGAGCCATGCATACTAACTTGTATCATCAGACACGCTCTGGGCCTCTGGCTATGAGATTTACGACAGAATCAGCGAGCCTTACCAGAAGTTCCTCGAGAGTCTCACAGCAACCTTTGCTCAACCCCATTTCGATGCTGTTGCCGATCGTCAAGGTTTCAAGCTTTACGAAAAGCCTCGTGGCGCCCCGGAGAATGTGGGCCGCGAACTCAAAGCCATTCATCCCGTCGTGAGGACCAACCCTGTTACCGGATGGAAGAGCATCTTCCCCGTCGGCGGCCATGTCTCACATATCAATGGCGTGACCAGTGAAGAGAGCAAGCATCTTCTCGAGTGGTTCCTGGATCTGGTGTACAACAACCATGATCTTCAGGTCCGCTTCAAGTGGCAAAACCCTAACGACATTGGTGAGTCATACCAAGATTGACTTATGTTTTAGAAGAATTTCAGGCTAATGCATTAATAACAGCCATCTGGGATAACCGCAGCGTATTCCACACTGCTACTTTCGACTACGAGGGCCAAGGAGAGCGCTTCGGTAACCGAGCAGTCGGTTTGGGTGAGCGCCCATACTTGGACTCTCAAAGCACTTCCAGGAGGGTTGCGTTGGAAAAGAAATAAATGATCAGTGATGGGTCATTGCTCGCCGCTTCAGTCAAAGTTAATGACGACATTAGTCTGCATTTATTAGTTTGGAGGCTATGATGTTGAGCGGGACAAACTGGAGTTCCTTCATGCCGAATAGTGCACATAAATAACATTCAAACTTACATGGGTTCTCACGTGGAGCCTATAAATAAATGCTCCGCGACACCGTGAACAAATTCGAAAGGGGCGGCTTTCATCACAACAACACACTCTTGTCACATTCAATATGCCTGCGTCTCTCCAAATTCTGTCCGATCTCCATCTAGAACACGGGCGTTCATATGCAAACTTCGAAATCACACCCCAAGCATCGTATCTTGCACTATTAAGAGACATCGGCAATGTGTGTCGACACAAACAGGATTTCCAATCATTCTTAAAAACGCAACTGCGGCAATTTCGCATTGTCTTCTTCGTCGCTGGCAATCACGAAGCATACGGCTCAAGCTGGGAAGATACCATACAAGAACTAGAGTCGTTTGAAGAATCGGTCCGGCAAGACGACTCCTGCGGAGAGTTTGTGTTTCTGAACCGAAAACAGTACCGCTTACCGGATTGCAACACTGTTGTCCTGGGCTGCAGCTTGTTCTCATACATCCCGGATCGGCTTCATATTACACTCGGATTGGGGTTAAACGACTTCCAAGCTATTCAGGATTGGGACACAGATTTACACAATGCGGCACATGCCCGCGACTTGAAGTGGCTGAACGAGGCAGTCGTGAAGCTCGTTGAAGAGGACGACACCACAATCGCCGTTTTCACACACTGGAGCCCTACAGTGCAGTCAAAGTCGATGGACCCGGAACATTTGAACACGGCGCTCTCCCATGGTTTCCCGACAAATCTGCGAGACCAAGCTTGTTTTCGATCTAAGCAGGTTCGGTTATGGGCCTTCGGGCACACGCACTACAACTGTGACTACTTAATTGGAAGAGACAACGGTGCACATCCCATCAGACTGGTCACGAATCAAAAAGGATACAATGATGAGAATGATGTGGGAAAGGTTATCACAGTCAATTGAGTCGCACACAAAACAAGTCCACGATGGGCTTTGACCAGATGCTCAAGGAACGCCTGCACTACAACGTCTCGTGTAGGCAAATTCATCGTAAAGGGAAACAGGATTCGATCCCCAGGCGTTATTGATGCGTTTCGTTAAGCTAGGTCTCTTGATAGCCCTAGATCTCCACAACCCAGGGCCTGATCGGCATGCAAGTCGTCAACTTAGAGGCCACCGAAAATCTGGACCCGACAATGAGCTTTACGAATGCTAGGACAAGGGTCTATGCACGTTGCACATCATTACAGTGCATCTAACTGAACGCCCGTCATCTCATTGAGCATAAGGTACACTTCATCGTGGCAAATAAAGAAACCGAAACATTATACAGTTGCTATCTTGTGACGCTTCGAAGACATCTTGCCGCAGCCGTAAGCCTGCCTAGAGTTTCTCTCGAGTAGGCACTAAGTATATGTTTGAGAAGGTCAAGTTGATGTCCTTCAAAGCGATGATCTTTTCAATCTGGGTGATGGCTGAAAGCATGCTGCGCGTCTACATCCCTTGGTGGCACATCCGTTGTCGACGCCATATCAGCTTCAGTCTTTCCCAAATGCAACATCAATTTGACGATTGAATGATGGCCCATGGAAGCGGCCTGCGATAGTGGTGTGCGACCATAGTTATCCCTCGAATCAATTCTCACTTTTCCCGTCTCGAGCAGCAGCCTTACAACAGGCTCGGACCCTCTCAATGTAGCATTCGATAGCGGTGTCCAGCCATATAAATCTTTGGAGTCGGCGTCTACTCTGCCTGTGTCTAACAGGAGCTTGACAATAGACGCAGATTCAATTTCTGCGGCATGTGATAATGGTGTCCTCCCACTAGATTCGTCTCTCCAATCGACGTCGACTTTGTTAGAGTCTATCAGCAGCTTGACTGTAGACGTATGGCCATTAACAGCGGCCCGGGAAATCGAGCTTTGGCCATTCCTTTCCCCCGTATCTACGCTGGGGTCATAGACAGAGAGTAAAATTGTGGTCACGTCATCGTGCCCATTCTCTGCCGCAACTACCAGCGCCTCGCCCATGTTCGACGCACCGGAGCACAGCGCTTTTCGAACCGTTCGTTTCAGTCCAACAGTAGCACCCCATGTGAGTGCCGAGCCGCCTGACCGTTGCGTGTTGCGAGAATACAGGACATGGTCAAGGCAAGAGTAAAGCCGGCGGTTCGTCCGCGCTAGTGCGTTGATGTCGCTTTCAAATTCGAGTTCCGCGGCTATCGCTGGCAAAAGTTCGTTTGGTAGGCACAGCATCGAGGAAAGCTGTTGATCTAATTGGTTGAAAACTAGTTTACCAAGAAATGTAGTCTAGTTGCAGCATTGCGATCTTGGCCACGTTTGTCGGCATCAAGGGATCGTCCCACCAAAAGTGGCAGCCAATGACCTTCAGCAGACTTGTGCGGAGTACGTACAGATGAAGGATACAAGAGTGAGGAGGCAAGTCCGGTCAATCGTCGCTTAACTCACGCCAATCATTGCAGATGGACATGCGCCCGCCAACGGTGCTCTTGCATAATCGAACATGGGGTTGCCAGATCGAGTGTCTGCCAGGATCTCCAACCTTCCGCAGCTGACCTTCACCAATTCTTTTCAGCCCGGTTACCCATGCCAAGATGATCGAGCAGCCAGTCTTATCTCGAGATGCTCCTAGACAAGCTGCACGTTAAAGGGGGAGAAATGGTGCTAAAAAGAATGTGGCACGACGACATTTGACGGTTTCTCACCTTAGCCCGGGCTTCCACCGCGCTAAATTATCGTGGCCGCAAGCTGAGCCTCCACGACCGCAGCCCAATCACGATGAATCCGGTGCCACGGAACGGGGTCAGCCGACTAGTGCAGGACTACTATTCAAGCGTTCTATGGAGCTCAGCAGATCTACGGTATGGGCGACAAATACTTCAGCTCCCTAGTCCTTGGCTGGAAGAAAACGGGGACTAAACTGACCGCTAAAACGCCTCTACTGCAGGCTAAATCGAACGGAATGGCTCAATACACCCGCTGATTGCAGGAAAAGAATGATGCTCTAGTATATCATTACTTCTTTTACATTAGATTTTGCTTTTTCTGTGCCCGTCAGGATGGACTAAAATATAATGTACGATTTCACAAGATAAAGAGGCATAATGTTCCTACTTAAACTGAGCGTCATGCGGTCAGAAAGCAATTTTGTATTTCTCGACCGAATTATGTAACTTCTTCCACACTCGAGCCTTCGTATCTCTAGTCTATTCGTACTGGATAACAAGTCATCCACGACGATGCAACTCAAGGTAGCAAACAAGCTCCGGCTGGACGCATATCTAGCCTGGGTCAACTGCTAGCTTTCAATTCCCTGGAATGACTCACAGGATCTGGATGATGCTATGTCAATGGAAGAGATGGCTGAGCCCTTCCATGAGCAGAATGTGCTCAAGCTTCTCAATAGAGATATCTTGAAGCGCGCCATCACGTCACTCCGCCACAGGGTCGATAAGAACGAAGTATGCCTTGGCGGCAAAGTCCCCCCGTCGTGCCTAGAGACAAACATCCTCAAGCAAAGATACGATCCTCGAACGAACTGCTCTTGCAAAGGGCTTTACCCCGTCCCGGACGGGCTTATTATCGAACAGGCCCTTGGCCAATGTCAATGCGAGGCAATAACGAAAATGGTTTCAGTGGCCAACTTGGTCGACGAGAAGGAGGATGAATGGAATCCTCGTGTCTTGTTCACCGCCGAGCATCTTCAAACGGCAGTGGCAGAGTTTCTTCTCTGCAATGGGGATGAACAGCCTGAGCCCGACACTTGCCAAGGCAAAATGCCGTCACTCAAGAACCTCAAGACGCCTGATCGACGGCCCAATCCCAAATGCGACACGGAAGACTCTGTGTACCACCAATTATACCCGACGAATGAGCAATTCAAGATTCTCTCAGACGCAAAGTACTTCTTTGCCATAGCTTGTGGAGCAAGCTACTGCGACGAGGGCATCGCCAAGGCCGTCGCCGAAGCGGCCAACAACGTCCTCATCGCAGACTACTGTGAGGCTGCCGATGAGAAGTCCCTCTTTCTCCTACAGGAGGTCGGCGCAGCAGCAACTGCTTTCCTCAAGCTATGCAATATGGCAGGAACTGTGACTGACTGGCAGTTCGATAATAATGTCGCCTTGTCAATCCAGTTTTGCGTGCTGGGATACCATCGGGACCACTCACGCGAGCAGCGACCGAGTGGTATCTATGGCAGCCGCATGACAGACATGCTGGCTCACCGATACATTGACCTCGCCATATACGTGGGCGTCATGAATGCGTCGATTGGCCTTGGAGAAAATCTCACGCTAGAGCAGTTCAGAATCTTGTCGAAGGCGTGCGTCTACATCAATGACCTGATTGACTTCCGCAGCGATGCCATGCGGAAGCTGAGAGAGAATGTCATTCTGCGGGGTGTCAGAGGCTGTCTTTGCAAGTATCTCGATACCATGATCTCACGCTGTCTGCAGCAATGTGTTCAGGCTATTCGGTCCAGCCCCGTCAGCGCGTTGGTGGTCATGGGCATTGCTAATTGGATGCTCATGGCATCGCAGCACAAGGCATATGAAGTTTTCCATGGGGTGAGAGAACGAAAGGAGATTCCCACATGCGACTATGCTTCTGCGTCTGATGGCTCTTATGAGGAACTCCTTGACGCCCTCGCCGTGTATGGAACATTGGGGGAGAACGGACCGGCGGTTCCGAAGCGACGAAGTGACATGGACATTTTGTATCACGTGTACCGCACTTCTCCTCATACACATATGGCTTGGCTTGCGGACAGTATGCGAAGCTTGTTGAATCCCCAGGCTATGCGCAAGATCATTGACGTTGTTCATTTCGAGTGGATTGGGGAGACTGGGGATGTAGAGTATTGTCCTTAGGTGAAAAGGTTAGCGAAGTGATATCAAACTGTTCCACAGTTGCCAGCTAGGCGGGTATCAGCCCAGCGTTAGCGGTTTGATTGTGTTCTTAGACCAAAATACATTGCATCAAGTTGCATTGGGTGGCAGCTGGGCAGGTCCCAGTACCAGCTTTAATAGGGTGATTTGGAGTATAAAATTAGAAGCATGTGTTATGAGACCGGCAATCTGTGATTAGACTAGATCAACTGACGTTATGAGACTGAAGAGAGTTACTGAGCCAAAACGGTCGAGTTTTCCTTCCCATCGCAGATCATGTACAGATCTCATCAATGCTCTCCTTCGCGCATTGCATTATGGCATATGGGTGATATTGTTTCGCTGTAAGAAAATAATCCTGTTGATTTTTTTTCAAGCAATGGACTCTTTTAAACTTTTACATCCATCCCGGCCTCTTCCACACAAAAGTTGCACCACTCATAACAGCCGTCGCCCCCGTAAACGCAATCAATGGTCCATACCCAGTCCCATAGCCGCCAACAGCTTGGCCCTGCCACGGCATTCCCTTAATAAGAGCCTGACTCAACGGACCAGAAGCAATATTACCGATACCTCTGCCTGTCGACAGTACCTCAAGAACCATAGTGGGATCAAACGTACTTCCGGCGTTGGTACCCGTGGCTCCTCTCCGCATGCCCATCTCGGAAGTGACTTGCTTCATGATGCCTGTCCAAGCTGAGCTGTAAGGTCCTGCAAATAGCCCGTAAATGACACAAAATATGAACAAAACTGGCATAGAGGTGGCAAAGCCCCAAAGGAGGAAAGTGCCAAGCCCAGCACCGAGCGCTGATATCATCAAACATGTCGTCACATGGACATGGTCCGTTAAGGAGCCCATGGCGGCACAACCGAACGTCGACGCGACATTGACCAGCAGAAGTGTCAACGCAGAAGTGAAGGTGCTTGCACCCAGTGACCTGGCATACGTTGGTAAATAAATGCCCGGCAAGAAGAAGCCCATTGCTTGCACAATATTCTCGATTTGGTGCAAGATGAACGTGCGAGTCAGAGCAAATCCCAACTTGAATGGTTTAATATGTGTAGTTGCCGTATGCGGTAAGCGAGGCTTTATAAAGAAGGCCAGCGGCATCGTCAGAAGAAACAGCGCAACAGACCAAATGCGCAATGTAGTTCGAAACCCGTACTTGTGAAGAAAGAACTCGAGAAGAAGAGGCAACGAGAACCCTGCCAGGCCCGTCGCCGACCACATCACGCCGTAGGCGAAGCCAATTTTTTCACGAACCACTGATTCATATAGAGTATGCAAGGACAGTAGGAGATAGATCCGCCGATGGCGTAGAATACGCCTTGCGTGGCGATCAGGTGGCCCACGTTCTCGGACAACGAACTCATGGCCAGGGAGAAGGACATGAGCAGGAGGCCGAGCATGGGTGCCCATCTGGCGAATTTGGGGTACATGCGCTGGATACCCATCACGATGGGAATGTCGAGGTACATGATCCCCTGGTCCATTGTGAGTTTATTGTTTTATTGTTCTTAGAGATGTGGTTTCGCATACCATGGCACATGTTCCAATGATGGGGATCTGGTCCGATCCGGCAAATGGTTCATGAGTGCTGTAATAATCTTGGAACACACCGAAGGAATACGGAAAGCCTATGCGAGATGTTAGCATCTAACAAATATGCTTGAATTTTGCAATGGTTCGGCTGGAAACGTACCCCACGTCAGAGCCTCGACAAAGAAACAAGCCAGCAAGAAGAACCAAGCATGCTTCCCACCATCGACAGGCGGCAGTGAGAATTCCTGTCTTTGCTGCATATCCACACCATCTTCCTCCGTCGGGGGAGTATCAATCCCGCCTCGCGTGTGCAGCGCAATCGCCGAGGAGTTAGCAGTCCCTGACACCATCGTGACTGCGAATGATAACCGACTGGTTATGTAAGTGACTGGTGACTCGGCGTCAATTGCCATGGAGAAAGAGGTTGTTGGCCATTTATATCTTTGATCCAAACATCCCACCCAACAGGCGGCAAGTGTAAGTCTCCACAAATCTGCTCAACTTCGATCGGCTTTCGTTCGACAGGTGCCGGTCCCGGACGCTCAGATGAAGTGCATCTCCGAATGGCGCGCCCTTTTGTCCCACTTTTGACATTGTGTGGATCGGAGTTGTCAGACAAGGCGCTCGAAAATTCTGGGGAAAAAGTATCGAGCTAATTCTTCGATAGGACGAAGACTACCACCGAATTGGTGCTTTGGGGACGAGGTGACCTATCGCATGACTTCTTGTGGGAGTTGGATGATGCTGGTTCCCTGTCTGCCAAAAAGGAAACTGATGAAAGAGATGGGTCTGTCAAATTCCGTGACGAATTTATTCTCCAGTCCGTTTTCCTTATTTAATTAGGGAGCAAGAGAAATCTCGAGCCGCAGCAGCATGTAAAGCCAAAGTGGGGTGGGTCTTCCACTCCTTCCCTCAGTCTGCACAGCTTTGCATCTGGCTGATAACGGCATGCCCTCAAAAGCGGTGACCATTTGTACGAGACCGAACTCAGAGATTACTTTAGTGATTAGCTCTTTGCCTTGTTTTCTATGGTCCGCATTACATTGAAAAATGGTTGTGTCTTGCACCACCACGGATCGCTTCCATAAAAAGCAACTGCGTTCTCAATAAATTGCATCCAGTGGCCCTTTTCAACTCAGGATTGGCGAATTTGGTAAGAACGCTCATGAGCAATGTCGAATCTTTATCTCGTGCGCAAAATACTCTGTTTGTTTGTAGAACATCTCTCCCACTCGTCACCTCAGCAATTAACTTGACAGGACGTCACAATCCCTGACCACGCCAACTTCCTGTGTATAGGGTACGAAAGTCTCAGAACACTGCTTTCCGACAGAACAATCGAGATCTGCTCTGCGAAAATCACTATTCATGAACCAAGAACGTGTGGTCTAGCACGGTTCAAGCAATGTGTTGATGTGCAAATGCAAATAGACCCGGTCACATGTGCTTCACAGGAACCGAAACAGACGACTTCTTGTGCGAGAACAAATAAACGTACGCTGCGCATAGAGTTATCGAATACCATAAAGCTGTGATCATGAATGACTAGAAAGAATAATGCCGTATCCACCCAACACCCAAACACAAAGCTGCTTTGCTTGCAAAAGTCCGATATCCCATGGAGCCAGGAACGTGCAAGGACATCGTCATTCAGCCACAGTCGCAGCTGATCTGGTCCACACGAACCACCCTATACCGTCACCATTTTTGCGCACCGAAGCCTATCATGCCTTATTTAACAAGCATTTCTGTCCCAATTGGGATCTACACAAGTCAGCTATACCATCCCAATACTCGTGGAAGAATGTAACAGCACAGAGCACGAAGAGCACTTACCTTGCACAAACGCAGCCAAAACCTTACTCCCCGTCTGCAGCAGCGGATGTCCCACCACGATCTTCAAAAACTTCTCCAGCCCCGCGCGCCGCCCCTCAATCACATCATCGCTGAACCTGTTCGTAAACACCTTCCCTGGCAGAGGGGGAATCGTCACGCGCGCGCTCTCCCGCTCCAGAATGTCGCGGAAGTATTCAAAGTCAGAGTATCGTCTGCGCACGCTGCTCTGACGTAGCTTGAAGGCGGGGATGTTGGTGCGGCATAGAATTTCGTAGTCGGTGTACATGGAGCGTCCGATGCCATGGGTTCTGGGGTTGCGCACCTGGTGATTGAAGCTTAGAATACGATCACTCCTTGACACGTTTGAGTAGTAAGGATAACTATGCGAAAACAATCTCGGGGATCGAGTGGAGTAGTTCTGATTCAACACGAACCTCTATTTCGAGAAAGTTTTCTGGCGGCCCGTAAATCTCATCGAAGCTCTGCTGGCGGGTATCTGGCATAGCTTGCATGATGGGCCGATGCAGCGACGTGGGACTGTGAGGCGAAGATGTGGGAGATGAGGGAGAGACGGGCTTGTTGTCGGCAGCCCGACCGGTGTCCTGTTGTTCAGGCAGTTTGGCGGTTTGAGCGATAAACGCCAAAGGGCTGGCTGAAGGTTTTGGTACTGCCTGCTAGCTTCGGCTGCAGGAAAGACGACTGTATTGCGCCAGCTGGGACTTCAACGGCTGTTGTCCTCTGCGATCCTGTGAGATCAAGGATGAGCTTTGAGCAGGCGCAGATAGCGTCGGGTGCTGGTCCTATCTGGAAAGCCGGGAGATGCTCGTGTGATGTTGCGCAAGATGCTGGATTCCAGAGGAGGTTTAGAAGGTCGGCGGTTTTCGAGGTGGGGTGAGCAATTGACGGGTGACGGAAGCGCAAGAATACGCAGTTGCGCATACGAGCTCCACCTGCAGCCAGCTCAAGGTGGGACGCAACGGCCGGGAGCCAGCAAACCATATTATTGGGATCACGAGAATGGACGGGTTGCATGTTGAAGATGTTTGGCCTGCGCCTGGCCAACCTGTACTTGTTCATTTTAAATCTCCAAACAAATTAACGCCTTGCCAAGATACAGACCCCCTGCTCATGCTTGGTATACCTAGTTTACAACTGTACACTCCCTGCCCTAGAAATCCTTGTGTCAACCCCGTCCACCTCATGGTGTTGTGATAACGCGTTGGCCAGGGATGACGGCGTAAGAATTGACCCTCTAATTTCTTCGGTGCTCATGCCCTCCCCCTACTTCCTGTCACCCGCGAACTTTTGATGGATCGCGCGAATCTGTTCCTCCACGTTCACCGTTTGGGGATTCATCGGCTGTAGACGGCTCTCTGGTAGTGCTTCTGCAGGGTTGAGGGCGGCCCTCTTCCTCCTCGCCAGCTCATCTTCCGAGATGGCCTGGCCCGTCGTGGGATCTACGACGTCATTCCGTTGACTAGCAAGTCGCTTGAGATTTTGAGCAATCTCGGATCCAGTAATGGTTGCCGAGTACCGCGACTCGGCCGCCGCTTTTTGTTCTTTCCATCGGGGGTCCAGCAACTCGACTGCGAATACTCGTTAGCAAAAAGGACTGCATGTGAATACAAGGGTAAGAACATACTTCGCATATGCGCCTCCAGCTCATTAATCGGAATTTGCTGTTTGCAGTTTGGACACAGAGTTGTGGGAGCCCCTGGCTTGTTCGTCGTGCGCTGGGCTGCTCGGGGTACATAGTTTTCTCGGATTTTCATCGGCGGCGCGCCACCTCTCGCTTCTGATTGCGCTTGCTGCATGCGAGCCTGCGCATCAGCTCGTTCTTGTATTCGGCGAGCTTCTTCGTCATCGTGAGAAGGTCTCTGAGCTTGGTAGCCGTTGGAGTATGCTTGCACAGCAGGCATCTGTCCTGGTTGAGCATATGGTTGTGTTGGCTGTTGGACGCCATATTGAGGAGGTTGCGGTGCAGCCGCGAGACCTGCGTTGCTGAGGTCTTCGTCTGGGAACGCCTCTTCGATTCGCAAATTGGCGCTGATAGAGGCTTTATTTCGATCCTCGAGGGACGCATACTGGAGTTCTGACAAATTCGTCGGTGACGGCAGATTGGCCGTCTCATCTGCTTCGCTAAATGTAATCGTCTCAACCACAACAAAGTCTCCCCAGTCAATTCGCGCGAACTCTTCTTTCTTCTTCTCCTCTTCTTCTTCTTTCTTTTGCTTTTCCAACTCTTGAAACTTCGAGTATTCGGCGCTTTGTTTGGCTCGGGCTAGCACTCTGTATTTATCCTCGAGGTTGCGCTCAAGTTCGCTGGTTCGTTTTTGTTGGAGTTTGCCGCCTTCGCCATCCACGCCTCCTGCCCGCAGAAAAGCTGTGTATTGATCCACGATGTGCTGAAAGAAATTGTGAAAGGTGTGATTAGGAATAAGAAATTGAAATTGAGGATTGCTGGTCTCACGTTGAGCCAGCTGAGTCATGAATTGGCGACCGTTCTTAGCGACATGGAGTGCAGTGAGACGAATGACCTCGAGATCCTTTTGATTGATTCGCGGCATGCGAGCCGAAAACTCGAAATCTGGTGGTTTTGGGGGGCCTTTCGGTTTCTCCGGTTCTGCTGGTGCTTCTCCAACTCGGCCAGCTGCAATATCAGTGCCTCGTCCGGCCTTAATCTCATTTAAGCGCCATTCATAAAACGCAAAGTATGCATCAGCTGGGTTCAGGAAGCTGAACTTTGGGTTTTGCGCCTCCTTATCCCTAATGCGATCCTCGAATACTGCACCATTTCGTGCAACGTAGCCGGCTGTCTTTTCCAAAATATTGCGAATCTCGCGTGGTGGGAGGACAACGCCGGTCGGGGGCTTGAGCTCGTCCAAAACGGCCGATGAGTCGCCGTTTGTCGTAGCTGTAGCCATCGTGTCCCGTCGGTCGTGGGATTAGAGGTTGGTGTGGGAACAGCTGGAACCGCGAAATGATGCGACTACATCACAGTCTCAGGAAATTTCCAAGCGTCGGCTGGGAGAGATAGACAGACACGCGATGGTGGCTGCGGATATATGTTAGTCCGGAGCCGTACAACTGTGTTGTCCTACAGGGGCACCTACCTATATGTACCTAGCCGAAGCACATCAAAGTCAAGGGAAAGTGAACTGCTGGTTGCTTGCTGATCTTCATCCGATGAATAAAGTCGATGCAATTGCAACAGTCCGATAGCTTGCTCTAGAGTCTCCAAACTATCGGGATATTTTTGATTGTGCCCTGCAGTCCTCAAGGAGCAAATGCGTAATTTCCAAAAGCTATAAATATCTAGTCTATGGGTTTGTATTCATTGTCGGTGCAAACCCTTGGCTCTATTCCTTGCGTCGATCGCCAAAAATATCATATAGTCTGTTTATTCATGTTTGCTTTGGATACACGAACTGTTGCCAATTATTTTGATCAGGTCAATGAAGTGATGAGATCTACGCCACACATTCACGTCTTGCTTGTGCTTGTCCTGCCGACCGGAAGCGGCTTGTCTCATCCATGAACACCAATGCCACCAATGTGCAGCCAGCGCACCAAGACATAGGAAACGGGACGCCCAGCCATGCCGCCCACGGAGATGAGCCTGTGAACACAGTGTTTGCCTTCATGGCCGAAAGCGACACGAGGAAATCAGGGACACATCAGACGCGTGATGGGGCCCTGGATTTCGCTAGCTCGGGCAGCCCACTGGAGCATTGTCATCGCATCGGGTCGCCGTACGATGTCAGGGGTGCCGCTAGCTCAAGTCAAAACACTCGAGGCGCAAAACCAGTGCCTTGAGAAACCTTGCTGGCTGGGAGCTCCAGCGCAATGGACCAGGCTCTTATTCATGACTGGCTCTCAGCTGGGTCTGCAGCTTCGAGGCTGACTGCAGGAAGGCGGACGCGAGTTGGCCAAGCTGCAATACGAAGTATCAGTACCTGGTCAGACACCTGTCTTGCCGTACGCGGCCAAGTACCAGCCGGATTGTCCCTGGGGTCAACTGGTGGGCACACATGGGCGGCGCAGCTCGTGCAAGCTGCCAAGCGCCGGGTGCGTCTTCTCGTCAATGAGGCCACATGTGCACTGAAGCTACACGCAGACGCTTGTTTTCCGGATCCAGACCAAACTCAGAGAATTGCAGCCCCTGATTCTGCAACCACCACCCACAGCTTTCTCCCTCCTCATCCAATTCCAATTCTCCATTGCCTACTTTTGCATGGGAATTGTCTTCTTTTTTCCTGGTCCTTGTTTTCGTTATTCGTAGATGGGACCTTTTTAATCTTTTGACTTTCGTTCATCACTTTCGTTAAACCCCTCTTCCCTTCCGTTCTACCACATACAGTTCACGATCATTGGAAGTGCTCCATCGAGCTATTGCCCGACTCCCTATATTTGCGTCAACCGGCATCATGGGAAAGTCGAGCTCGGCTCGGGGCAAGAGCCCCCAGCCGCCGATCGCTACGAAGGCCAAGTCGAACAAGAATACCTCGTACAAGTCTGATGGCGTGGAGGACAACGATGTCTTCCTCCTGCCAGTTTCGGATTATATCGTCAGTCTGGCATTGACGGTTTTGGGTGCCGTCGTTCGTATTTTCAGAATCTACCAACCCAGCAGTGTCGTCTTTGACGAAGTACAGTAAGTGCATATTGAACAATTTGGGGGGATGATGCAGCTCTGATCCTTTCTGCACCATGTAGCTTCGGTGGCTTCGCCTCAAAATACATGAAGGGTCGATTTTTCATGGATGTGCATCCGCCGCTGGCCAAGATGCTCATCGCGCTGACCGGCTGGTTGGCTGGCTTCGACGGCAACTTCGATTTCAAGGACATTGGCAAGGACTATCTTGAGCCCAAGGTTCCTTACGTATCTATGCGACTTTTCCCTGCTATCTGTGGTATCCTGCTTGTTCCTTGCATGTTCTTCACCCTCAAGGCTGTTGGCTGTCGAACCATGACCGCCGCTATGGGCGCATCGCTCATCATCTTCGGTATGTTGCCTCCATCCATTGAACGAGATTGACAGCCTGGCAGCAACCCTAGGCAGGCCGAGCTAACTAAGCTTCTAGAAAACGGCCTCCTGACTCAAGCTCGATTGATCCTCCTCGACTCCCCCCTCGTTGCCGCGACTGCTTTCACCGCCCTCGCATTTTCATGCTTCACGAATCAACATGAGCTTGGTCCCGCCAAAGCCTTCCAGCCCGCCTGGTGGTTTTGGTTGGCCATGACCGGCCTTGGGCTGGGCATCACGGTCAGCATCAAGTGGGTTGGCTTGTTCACTATCGCTTGGGTCGGTGCTCTCACTCTCCTCCAGCTTTGGGTCCTCCTCGGCGACAACAAGAATGTCACCATGCGACTCTGGAGCAAGCATCTTATGGCTCGTGCATTCTGCCTTATCATCATTCCCGCCACCTTCTACATGGGCATGTTCGCTATTCACTTCCTCTGCCTCGTCAATCCTGGTGAAGGAGATGGTTTCATGAGCTCTGAGTTCCAGGCAACTCTGAACAGCAAGGGAATGCAGGATGTGGCTGTCGACGTGGCCTTTGGCAGTCGAGTTTCTATCCGTCACGTTAACACTCAGGGTGGCTATCTGCACTCTCACCCTCTCATGTATCCTACCGGCAGCAAGCAGCAGCAGATCACACTTTACCCTCACAAGGACGAAAACAACATCTGGCTCCTGGAAAACCAGACGCAGCCTCTTGGTATCGACGGCAATCCCATCAACGGCACAGCAGCCTGGGATAATCTCTCCAACGGTCCTGTTTTCATTGAGGATGGAGCCGTTCTCCGCCTGTATCACCAGCCCACCCACCGCCGCCTTCACTCTCACGATGTCCGCCCCCCGATTACAGAAGCTGACTGGCAGAACGAGGTGTCTGCCTATGGATACGAAGGCTTCGAGGGTGATGCCAACGACTTCTTCCGTGTCGAGATTGTCAAGCAGAAGTCCCTGGGCGCTGTTGCCAAGGATCGCCTCAGGACTATTGAGACCAAGTTCCGACTTGTCCATCTCATGACGGGCTGTGTCTTGTTTTCTCACAAGGTGAAGCTGCCTGACTGGGCTTCCGAACAACAGGAAGTCACCTGCGCTCGTGGCGGTAGTCTGCCCAACAGCTTGTGGTATGTTGAGCACAACGAGCATCCTCAGTTCAGCGAGACTACCGAAAAGGTCAACTACCGCAACCCCGGCTTCTTTGGAAATTTCTGGGAGCTTCACAAGGTTATGTGGACGACTAACGCCGGTCTTACCGAATCGCACGCTTGGGACTCTCGTCCCGAGACTTGGCCAATTCTGCGACGTGGAATCAACTTCTGGGGCAAGAACCACACTCAAATCTACCTCATCGGCAACCCTGTGATCTGGTGGTCTTCTACTGTTTCTATCGTCATCTGGGTTCTGTTCAAGGGTGTCGCTATCTTGCGATGGCAGCGCAGCTGCAACGACTATGCCAATCCCGTCTTCAAGAGATTCGACTACGAGTTGGGAACTTCCATCCTGGGATGGGCTCTGCACTACTTCCCCTTCTTCCTCATGGCTCGTCAGCTGTTCCTTCACCACTACTTCCCCGCCCTGTACTTTGCGATCATCACCCTCTGCCAGCTGTTCGACTTCTTGACGGTACGCATTCTGGGCGTCCGATCCAAGGATGGCGCTATTGTGAACAAGGCTGTCACTATGCTGTTCCTCGTCCTGTCCATTGCCGCCTTTGCCCTCTTGTCTCCCCTTGCCTACGGCAACAGCTGGACCAAGGCCGAGTGCAGACGCGTCAAGCTGTTCAACACATGGGACTGGGACTGCAACACATTCTTTGATCGAGTAAGTTAGCCCCACTGCCATTGAACGGACCTGTCCACACAAACCCCGTGCAAATATGCTGACATGCGTCGTAGTACGAAGAATACACTTCTCGCAGCATCGAGGAGAGCTCGTCGCTGGCTGCCATTTCCAGCATTCCCAGCTCAGAGAATGTTGCACCCCCTGCTCAAGAGAGCCAGGAGGTAGCCGAGAACAAGGACGCCGGCGTCTCTGCCAAGCCCGCCCCTCCTGCTCCCAAGATCGTCGGCCAGGAAGAGCGAGTCGAGTACCGCGACCAGGACGGCAACCTGTTGAACGAGGAGCAGGTCAAGGAGCTCAAGGGCAAGGTCAAGTTCGAGACCAAGTACGAGACCCGCACGCGGGTGGTCGACGAGCAGGGTGCTGAAATACCAGCCCCAGACGGCGGCTGGCCAGCTGACATTGCTGGCGTCGCACCTCCTCACCCCGACGTCCAGGGTGTGGACCAAGAAACCGTCAAGGACAACAAGGCCGAACCCCCCAAGGACGCCGCCGCCAGCCGCGACGGTGAGAAGGAATCAGAGTGGTCCAAGGCCAAGCCTGCCAGCGAAGGCCAGGAAGCTACTGTTCGCGATGAGTTGTAAAAATGGTATGACGGACGGGGGAAAATTAGGTGCAAAATGGTGATGCTTCACGCTCGCTGGTCCAATTATATAAGACGTCTCTTTGTAACAATATAAAATTAATGCTATCTGTTCAAGAATACTGGAGTCTATGAAGTTGGTTGCGTAGAGAAATGCAGGTTGGCATTGTGAGGTGTGTCTCGGGTATGAACATTGGTTTAAATAGAGTTGTCTCTTCTCCGTATATCAAGTTATCTCCTCTGCCTATCGAGTTATCTCTCCTCCGTCTCTTCATCATCATGTACTTGAAACATCACTTTGAGCACATCCCACGAGAAAATAGTTTGACTTGTAATCAGCGTTAAGTGCAGCTAAGATGGCCTCAGCAATCATCACAATGTTGCACTGGCGCCCTCAAACGTCAGTCATCAGACGCATCACCATAATTCCAACATCACCTGTTCAATCACGATCAAAAACAATTCCTCAACTTGAATAAGTCATCCCATTAATCAATGCCTTCTATTCGATTTGAAATTCCATGCCGACGTCATGAATGAAATGAAATGTAATACCATCCCAGACTCCATTAATGCAGTATGCCCATTCATGCCTCTAACCGTTTCTCCATCGATTCACTGACCCGATAATTACTAAGGAAACTGATGCATACGTGCATCTTCTGAAATTCACCCCAACGCCTGGTACGGAGTAATTGTACCGGAAGAGCAAGTTTGTAGTATTACATGGCGCTGTCTGTTGCATGGGACGGTCGCCTAAAAGACTAACGTAGAATAAAGAAGCTGCAACTCGCAGCCAGGATTGCATGAGTGCCTATGCTGCGATGGACTGTCGCTTCGTGCTTTCTGAATCGCCAGAGCTCTGAGAATCGGCGGACTGAACTGTAATGCGCAGTGGTCGGCCGCCATCCGTTTGCTCCGGTGGAGTATGTGGCTCAAACGTCTTGGACATTTCTTCCCGATCCAGATTCTCTGGCGTGGAACACATAATCTTTGCCTTGACTGCATCGTTTGATGTGCCTGTCTCGCCATGGGCATCCTCCGAGTTGCGGGAAGAAGCAACGTCGCCCACAGACGACGCTGGCCCGTGGCTTACTGGGACGAAGCCACCACCAATTCGTGCCCAGAACATCTGATCTCTAAGCTTCACGCTCTCTTCCCAGGCCGCCTTCTCCTGGTCCTCGTCATCTGCTCGCCAGTGGCCATCTTTGACGACACGGAGAAAACCAAGGTAGTCGCACGTGGAGCGGATGCGGTTCAGGCAGTAGTTGCAAAGTGGATATCGTTGCGCCGAGTCGGCCTCGCTCGTTCGGAATCGATGATTTCGCAAGTACTGGGGATCCTTTCTGGACTCTCCGTAGAGGGAGCAGGGTTGCAATTGAGGTTTGGCAATGGCTATGTACGTAGCACTGGATGGTATGGGTTCCACCACCAAAGACCCCTCTGCGATGGAACTGAGCACAGTACGGCGGGCTAGCCATGATAGACCGGGAGCCAGGTCCAGACAAAGAGTCGGTTCAATATCCTCGACCAGCGCCCTCTTGTAGAATCTTGTTTCTTTCAAGGGCGGAACGGGGATACCCGTTGAGCCCATGCTAACCGTCGAGGCAGGTGTGTTAGGAGATTGTGGAGCGCTTCTGTCGGCCTGTGTCGAGGCGTTGGACGGATGAGCACTAGAAGTAGAGCTGCCAAGACCAAGGACCAATGCATTCAAGCCGCCTAGCGATCCCGAGGAAACGCGACTGGGCGAGGATCGGTTGTGTGATAGCCGGGCAAGGTTCATGAAATCGTCGTAGGCGGTTAAATCTGTACGCAGCACGGGATGGATGAGGTTGTTGAGGCTGGTGGGTGGACAGGGAGAAAATGCCTCGACCGAAGGAGATGCAGGCTCAACCCCGTGAGCAACAGGGCCCGCTCGCTCGTCGTGTTCATGCTCAAATTTGCCGACTGCGGGCGAAGGAGGTGCCGTACCATACGTCTGGTCGTCGTGTTCCGAGGCCATCGACTCCATGACGCTCTTGAGCTCAGAGAGCTGTTCCTACTGTGACTTGAGGACTTTTAGAATCAACTAGTTGACCCTTCAGCTGGTCAATCTTGCGTTGTAAAGCATCGTGTTGGGCTTGGGCCTCTTCCTTGGCACCAATAACCATCTTGTTTGCCTCTTCGAAGAGTGCCGTGGTCAGATTCTCCAACTCTTGCTCGATCTTCCGCTTCTCCTTCTCCGTCTCGACTCGTTTGTTGGTCTCTTCTGCCAAGCTGGCCTGCATCGCCTTTTTCTCCAATTGCATAGCCTTCTTCTCGCCGTCGAGGGTGGATCGGCGAACCCAGACGTCGCCGCGGATCGTTCCTCGCATGGATGCATTCTGTGCCTCCAGCTCTCGTATTTTGTCTTTCGCAGCGGAGAGCTCATGACGGGTTGCTGACAATGTGTCATCCAGTAGGGTCTGGTAGTTGATGGCGTTGATGAGCTTGGTGCTTAACGTCGCAACTTCATTATCTAGATCAGGGTGGTGCTTCGGACTTGATTCTGCTTCATCATTGGCAGGGCTTCTGGATCGGCTGCGAGGGTCCGGCAGCGTACTCATCTCATCGTTGACGGACGTCGAAGACTGCGTGGCGGTGAGGGAGATGGTTAGTAATTGTGAGGTGGACGGCGACTTCTGAGGCAGGCGGGCCTTCTGGAGCATTGGAGAGGACGGGGTGGACTGCGATAATTGGGTACTCGAAGCAACCGAGGAAAGGGAGCGAATATGGCCGAACGCTCGGCCAGACGACGGTCGGGATGACGGCTGATGGTGTTGAGACCAACCGGCAGTATAAATGAAGCTGAACAAATGATTAGCCACGGTCATTGTTGTGGTCTCGGAAAAAACAAAAGTTGGGGTGGGCAGATGATCCAGCTCCGTAGCGCTTGTCTCATGACGCAAGACAAGAAGGCGGACTGCGGAGTGGCAACCGTCGACTTTGAGACAGTGCAGATGAAGGGGAGCTGAAGATGAGATGGGTTTGATAAGATCGTGAAAATAGAAAATCAAGTACTTACGATTCCATGGCGAGAAGATGAATCAATAAATGCGAAAGTCGATTCTAAACACCTCCTAGGCAGGCGAGTGTGCACTGGTACTCGACAAAAATGGAAGGCTAAAGGGGCTTTTAAATGCCCCAGTGACAAGCTTGCTGAAATTAGAGCTCGGCGAGGACGCAGTCGTCGAAGGTTGTCGCACGACGCAAACTTCTAAGCTGCAGATATGCCTTTACATGCAAAAGCTTGCGTTGCGTTTGTACATAGATATATGCAGCACAACCAGGCTTTCGTGGCGCTTGTGTCGTTGAACGTTGCAGCGAGGACAACCGGTAGTGATGAGGCGTCCGCTAATATTGGCAGCGGTAAAGGAGCGAACCCAGCCAGATGTCTGGGGGGGAAACCAAGAATGGCGAAAGTTCGTATGCCGACAGAATTCGTTACTGCATGATATGATCGAACTTGATTCCCGGTGGAAGAGGACTCGTTGTTTTCCTGAATTGGACTGTCGGCCCAAACGGGCAGGCCGGAGTGTTGAGAGTGCTCGTTCCCAACGTTGGGTATGGCGCTTCGATGGCGAGCTCTGTGGAGCGGTGACGAATGCGAGCAGTCGAAGTCGTAGGCTCCTCAAGCTCGTCGCGAGGATGCGAGATGGTTGAGGTGAAGCAAGAGCAGACGAGCAAAGGTGGGAGGAGGAGAAGAGAAGAGAAGAGGAGAGGAGACAAACTTGTCAAGGCAGTGCTGGGACCGAGTTGCTTTTTTCCCTGTCTGTCTCGACAAGGAGAAGGCTTTCGTCAACGAACGGGCTGGCGGCTGGCGGCTTGCGACCGGGGGTCGGTACAGAATAGGTCCAGATCAGGCCAGGCCAGGCCAGGTAAGGTACATGCGCCCGACAGCGGAGGAACGAGGCAGGGCCAAGTACCTGGGTATTTCCGCCGCCAGCCAAACGACAAGCGACGGGGGTTTTTTGCTAGTATTCCCGGCTACTGCTACTCGCCAGGAACCTTGCGACTCGCAACAGATTCTCGTCCAGTCCAGAACTAGGGGATTGCAGGATCGGAAGTGGCCATCTCTAGCACAATATTTTGTGCCTACTGTGCTGCACATGGCAATTGATCTATTGTTACTAAAAATTGGCACACGCAGTTACAGTAAGTACATGATGCTCAGTTTGTCCCGCAGTCGACCAGACGTCTCATCACCCAGAACACCACTGCGGAGAAGAGCAGCTGGGACCAGCTCAATGCCTCAACAACTTCAATATTCACGCACGCAAACATACTCAAGGCCCAATGACAATACAAGTCACAATCGAGCACTCTCTCCACGGGCCAGCATGAGTACGATGGTTCGCCCACAGTAAAGACCCCGGTCAGCTCGTACCTTGAGCTAGTGATGATGCTGCCGACAGGGATCCTTGGTTCGTGCTCGTGTTTTTTCTTCAAAGCTGGGGGACAAGGACTTGGATGATACAGCTATGATAATAATAATACAATGCCTACACGGAGAATAGAAGCCGGGTCGCGGGGTAGGTTTAATTAATCACGTAGATAGTCGACTTGATGCATAATGCTTAGAGAAGGTGATGGGTGGTTGCAGCAGCGCAGCCCTGGCAAAGCAAATTCATGTTGATGATGAGGGCCCAAGCGAGGAAAAGGAAGCTCGACGGCCAAGCTGTTCCCGAGATCTGCTAATCGAGCCTGCTGGCGGAGAGTCCAAGCAGGGTGGCATTGATGCCGGAAAGCACCCCATTGCAGAGGAGATCAGGTCAGGCAACCGTGAATCCATTGGTAGTCCATGTACAGTAGATTGGGCGGCGCGGGGGACGATGCAAGGGGGAGGTACGGAAGGTGATGAGCAGGTGACGGGTGACGAGTGACGACTGGAGTGACGTGATGCGCAGTGCAGCGCAGTGCAGGACAGGGACACGACGATGACCCAAGTGGGCAGGCACATCATGCCCAGAGCCCAGAGAGACATCTGTACTGACCACCGTTGCGCAGAATCGAACTGCATCAATCAAGTGCACACTGCGACTATGTCTAGCGCCACTAGTGCCCTCTGCAGACGATTGGGTTCGCGGGCCAAGTCCAAGGCAGAGTCTAGTGTCGACATCGTTGAGTCAGGCAATTTGCCTCCCCGACGATTTGGGTTTTTCCGTTTGGCGGCGTTTTCCCACGTTCTCATTGTCGTGGCTCCTTCTTGGAGAAGGAAGGTCGATCGAGGCCTGACTGGCTGACGGAACCATCTGTGGCTGGAACAAATAGCGCCGTCGACTATTGTCCAGCGCTGACTGGTCCATTCAGCCGTTTTGACAGCGCCAGACTGGGAACTGCCACTGGCGGGACCTGCGATTGCCACGGCAGGCCACGGGGGACTCTCGGCGGGCCTGGAAGCGCCGGGACGCCACACAGACAATCGTTAATCCTGTTCGACTAGGCCCGGCCTGACTATCAAGATCTTTGCAGCATGACTGACGATGTTCATATTTTTTTCAATTAGTGATGGTCAATATGATAGTTCGGGACTGGCAGGTCGTTCATACACACAGGCATAGAGTCGACCGTGATTTATGAAGAACAGGACCAGCAGCTGGGACGAGAAGGCAACCCAGGGCTTGTTCTGTCACTAGTTCCATCTATTCGAGACCCTCCGCCAATCTTCCCACGCCAGGGACTTTAAACATCCATCCACGTTTTTCCCAGTTAAAATTGAGTTTTTGAGGCTGCGCCATCTACATGTGCAACCTTACTCCAGCCAAACTCTGTCATATTGTGCCTGGACGGGACGAACTCTGACGTAATTAAAGATCTTGCAGGACAGGATTCGAAGACGGTCCTCAGGCCCTGGGATATGGTAGGAGTAGATACATAGCTTGGTTGTTTCGCTTTACAACGCTGTGCAACTGAGCACCGCACTGCAATGAAGAAACCGTAATGAGAACGAGCACAAATGTGATGACTGAACATATTCCGTACTACCCAAGGAACAAACAATCGGCACAGCCATCCGCGCAGGCACCCTGGGACAGGACAGCCAGCACCCCGATCTCCCGCAAACCCAAGCTACACAACATCCAATTTCACCAACAGAACACATCCTCCATCAGGCAAACATGTCCATTCGCTCGCTCTCGCTTGGCCAAGCTTTCCGACGACCTAGTATTCCCGCACGCCAAATGGTACTAGCTCCGCGAACCCCAGTCGCTCTCGTCCACCGCAACCCCAGCTTATCGCGTCGTTCACTCTACCAGTCGGGCAGGTGAGCGACCTGGACGGAGCTCCAAAGTCCACCTGACGCGACATCCATGGTCTTGCGCGTTGCTTGCTGCGGCAACGCGCAGCTTGGATATCCAGTGCCGGGCAATGTCATAATTGAATGACCAATGGGAATCATTACAGGGTAGCAATCAAATTGTCAAAGCAAACGGGGAAGCTCTCTAGCTGTATCTCAGCATGAGCTGCGTCAACGCTATTCCTGATGGTGCCTCACGACAGCATTTCCGATCGTGCTTTTCTCGCGGAATGGCGCCAGTATGTGGTCCGTGCAGCTGCAGGGCAAGGATGAACAGCCACGGGCGCTACCACGGATAAAATCATCGTTTGCGTTGGTGTTTGGTTAGCGAGATGACGAGCGCCTTCGTGACATCACTGGCGTTACCCTGGAGGCACAAGTGACGATGTAAAGATGATGATATTTCGACCCTGTTGATGGACCATTGGTCCTATGACGTGGATTTGTTAGGGACGAAGGAAAAATATGAGAAGATGTGAAATTATCACAGTATGCAATCGGTTAGAAGTTGGAAGCGGCCAATTCGCACATTGAGCCAGCTAAGAATACAAAACTAGCAGAGAGCAAGCAGAATACCCTGCTACCGTACACTAGAAAATGCATTTCGTAGCAAACTAAGAGTAGATGCATATCGACATAGGGACAAACACTCCGATTTCTGTCATCTACCTCAAATGCGCCGTCCGTTCTTCCGCCTCAGCAATCCATTTCCTCAAAGTATCCTCCGACCGCGCCCTCAACCCAATCTTGAACGGCTTCGGATCCAGTGTCAAGGAAGTCGGCGTAGCATTGCAGTCCAGACAATCCATGCACGGAGCATCGTCAGGATCGTCCGACGGAAACATCTCGAAGGCGGTGATCAATCGAAGATAAGCCGTGTACAGCTCGCGGTTCGCGAGCCGGCTCCGTAAGCGTAGTGAGTACCAACCTCTGTGTCGTCGAGGAAGCGCTCTGGGATGAATTTCTCGGGGAATTTGAAGCGCTCTTCATCGTAGTCGGCGGCATAGGCGTTCTGTATATCGTTGTAAGCTTCTTTATCACTTGTCGTGATGAGTTTTCACTGGGTTCAAATTTACCATGAAGAATGTCGTGCCTGCGGGGATCACCGTGTCCTTGTATGGAATATCGCGAATGCTTGTACGTGGCAGACAAATAGGAATGACCTTCCAGTATCGCAGAACTTCCTTGACGAGGGCGGTGATGTAGGGCACTTTCTCTTCGACGAGGCACTTTTCCCACCCGTCGCCGTCGGGGTATACTTCCTCGATGGCCTTGAGAGCCTTGGCCTGCACGGCTTGGCCTTCCTTGGTGGACAGGTAGGCCATGCCCATGATCAGATTGCCAGGTACGGTTGTCCAGACCGGCGGAGACCATGGTGAGGCAGATTGATTTGACTTCGGCTGTGTTTCACATCAGGTCAGCAAAGTCGTCTTCCTAGCCTGTGTGGTTACGGATACGGTATGTGAAGGTGACGTACCAAGATTCAACTTCGCTTCCGGATCCTTCAAGATGTTACCCGTAATGCAGGGCTTATCCGTGCCATTTGCAATCTCAGCCTTCAAGTGGTCAAGCATATCCGTCAGATACTTGTCTCTCCTAAGCCGATACTCCTGCGCCGACGAGTTCTGCTTGCTCCACAGCCGCAACAACGGCACATAATCCTGCCAATTATTACTCGTAGATCGGAAATTTGAAATCTCCCTCTCCACATGCGTCACTTCCTTCAGGAGCTCACTATCGATCGATCCGTCAATTCGGTATCCGTAGTTCAAGGTAAGAGACGTGTTGAGCGCGAAACGCTGCACGTAAGCATTCGGGTCTACAGGCTGCGTTACGCCTTTGCAGTCCTCCAGGAGCTCCTTGATGCTGACGGTCGATTCGAGGTCGAGGATGGGCATGTACGATTGCGTAGCCGGTCGGTTGAGGGCCGTGGCGGCTGCCTTGTGGCGTCGCTTGCATGATTCGTCCCATGGGGATGTGCCGATGGTGAAGCCTTGGGATGTGGACACGACGGAGTGAAATGTGTGGAACATGGGACGAGATATGAGGGCGGATTGATGCGTGATCCAGAAGTGACGGACTGTTTCGTATGAATTGACGAAAATGATGCGCTGTTGGGATTTGTCGTCTCTCATGTCAGCTTCGATTCGAACAATAAGCCTGCATGTGTGTCTTCTCTACAGATTCATACGTACGCGATTGCCGAGTCGAGTCTGGAAGACAGGACCATACTTTTTAGCCCATCTCTGCGCGACCCGGGCATGATCCGTCCCCAATTCGATCAGATTTCCAAAGATGGGAATCCCGGGAATCTCGGGCAGACCTTTGATCTTGGGTGTGTCGGTCGCATTGAGGAATCGAATGAGGGCGTAAATGGCTGCCACGATGGCAATGCCAATGATTTGGTACGACATGATCGCTGTCTACTTACCAGCCAGTCGTGTCACATTCAGATTGTTCGGATCACCTTGGGAGAAAGCAGGAAGAAAATAAGGGAGAATGGCAAAGACACGAGGTGCAATCTCGTTTGTTGTCGTGTTTCGAATAAAAAGGGCCGGCCCCGTCACTCTTTAAATCGCTTCCTCGAATGTAATCCTTGGTCGCATAGGATTAATTACGAAATGAATAAACACCAGGATCCTATACAGCCGTCGCCCGACGATGGTTTCGGTAAAGACGGCAGACTCGGTATTTATGAGGAAATCGGAACTCGCCTTTCCGGCAGTCCGGTGCTGTCTGGTGCCTTCCTTCACCTTGCTCCAGCTTGATCAGACCTCGAAACGCCATCCCGTCTGGCTTGCTTGGGTTCATCCATCATAATGCGTGGAACAAACGCTGCTAGACTAGCCTTGGGATGGTCTGTCAAGGACACGACTTCTCCGCATGTCCCCATTTTATTCCTCCATTTTGCGCGGCTGCTGCGTAATTTCGGCCCTTCAATTCGTGAGGAGCACCATCGTTTGTCCACTTGCCGAACGCCTTGCCGTTCTGTCATGCATGGCATGGGCTAAGTTCCGGGGCTTCTCACACTGATGGGGACTACGGTGACGGCTTCGTACTGTACACGGTCTGTTCACCTTAAATTTTTGAACTTAACGGCGGGCTAGTACTCGCAAATGGTTAGAATGTAAGAATAACAGTCAGGCCATTGGTGCCCTAGTGCAATTCATGCACGAATTCACTGGCTGGGGCTATTGATATACTCGAGGAATTGAGCACTAATCCTGCGCAATGCCTAGTTGGTATTGAAGGAGCACCTTGACAGGCTTACTCTGTATGTGTGGAAGTGAAGGGTCTGGTGCTACCGTCTTCAGGATTCCCGCGCAGTTCATCCAGCAAAGCAGAAGCTGCCCATTCCATTGATGTCCGCTGATTTCGCCGTCATGCAGGGGTGATTCGATTATGGCGATTGGTTTCGAGGCCCCCAGACATTGCCGGCAAGTCTTGTGGATGAAACAAGCCAGAAAGCATAAAAGTCTCCTCTAAATAATGAACGAATCTGCAATTTAGTTGGCGTGCGGTAGCTTCGGCTCAGTGGCCCTGAGACCAGGCGCAATCAACATCTGGCAACGTTAGCAACATAATACAACTCAGCGCCTAAAGAAACCTACCCGGATAAATATTCGGCGTCTCAATGTCTTTCCGAATTTCCTTCTTCTTCTTGTATGAGGTACCAAACTTCTCATCCCTCTTTTCGACTTTGCCAAAGTCAAGCTGCCCGTCCGTCGTGTAGCTCGTCATCAATTTGGGTTCGCCAAGCGGCAATTTGTCACCCTGATCGGTCTGCCAGAGGTGATACGTCTTTCCGTACAGAGTAATCACTTCTTCCATCTCCTCTGTCTCCGCCATGTCCCACGCCAGCTCGGGGACCATGCGATTCGGCATGACCAGCATCCCCGACTTGACTTCGTAAACGTGCGAGTGCCACAATCGTCGCTCTTCCTGTGGGAGAGTCTCGAAGAGCTTGGGGGTGATCATGTATTCTACGCCGATAAGCCGTGCGTTGCGCTCTGCCGAATCGTATATGAGGCATTGACGAACATCTTCGTCTATGACGGAGTGTCAGCATCATGCGCGTGACACGAATGCTCTTCAAAGAAGCTTATTTTGCGACTATCAACAAGGCGACTCACTGAGGTGGCTGCAATAATGGTTGGCCTCGACGGATCGATTTGTGTCGTCTGCGTAGGCGTGGAATGCGTTCAGATGAGCACAAACGTTTTTGATCGGCTCAAAGTCCTGTTAAATCAGGTGAGTTTTTGAACTTCAAGAGTTCATTTGAAGCCTATTGACCTGTGTTATTGAAGCTGCATTTGTCAAGAATGCATTCTCTTTCGAGAATGGTTCGCCTAGGGCGTCATTAGTGGTTGGTGTAGGCTCCATTTGTAGCGTTGCAGGCGGCTGGCGTTTTTGAGACGAAGAGGTGATATCTGGAAGGAGGCGTTAATATTGGCGTAGCTTGACAAATTCACTTGAGAATGCTTCTAGAAGCTTTGAAAGACTCCTAAATAATCGCGGAAATCCTTTGAGCGATGACACAAGGTGCTACGCGCATGACGTTAGAAGGTCATCATCAACACAAGCCCAGTGGGTCGACGTGAAAGCTGCGTAGAACAAGACGACATTCTCAGCTTTGCGAGAACACTAAGGCCTCTATGATGTCATCATTCGTTTTTGTTACGATCTCGGCGAAGGGCGCTCAAAAAGTCTTGCAATCAAGCCGGATGCCTCCTTACTGGCGCGTGGGGTAGCTTCAACCTGTGGGCCAAATTGTGACTTGGATTGCTATTTTACGGAAACATCACTCCGTGAGCAGTGAGAAAGAGCATTGCACACTTCCTCCTTGATACAATTTACTTACAGACACAGATGTGTTTGGGACGAGGATGATTGACGGGGATCTGCCCACTAACACGACGGTAGTAAGACTGAGCTTCGCGACAGAGCTTGGCATGGAGAACGATGACTGGCTGGGGGGATGTAAGCTATTAAATATTACTCCGAAATAATAGGTAGCCTTAAAACTGGTCCGGCTGGGGTCCCTGGCACCTTCTTGTTCCTTAAGTAGTTCGAGAAATCCGGAGTTGTATTTCCGAAGGGCCATTACTAAATGCACCATAAGAGTACGACCAGTCGATTTAAGCCTGAAATAGATAGAATGATATAAATATAAATCTCCGCCCATTCTTTTTGATGATGTCATATATGCAGGAGACTTCACTACGCTTTGAAGTGGGATGTTTGTGCCAGGAAGAATAAAAAGCCATCCGCGGTCATCCGAGCTGCATTAATAGAGTGAGTCTTTTCTTTCCGCCACAAGTGAACAGCAGCCGCTTGCCGTTTTGATTTGAACCTGCTTGAGCTCCGTCATTCTTCCTCTTGACTCGTTGCATGCCTGCCTTGCAGCCGGAGCACGCTGCGGACGTATCTTACTGGGTACTATTGTGCAACTCGATCTCATTCTCTGACAGCCAATCCAGTCCTCCTGTCATCACTGAGGATCCGTGTAAGAAAATTGTCCAAACAGTCTTGTGACTACAGAAACGCTACATCTGGCTTTAACCTGCAGTGCCACAACACAGTCTTGAAGTCACCATGCGCAAATTTGTCGCCTTATAGCATTCAACGACCAAAATCACCAAGATTGTGAGACAAAGGATCCATTACCCACGATAGACCGAACAAAATCGTGAAAAATAAAAATCCCGCCGTTGCCGATACAATGCCAGGTCACTCGGATACGCCATGTTGGCGTCCTCGACGGAGACAAAGTAGAGGAGGATACTGACCTGAGCTTCTTCGGCAGTCCTGGACACATCACGTCTTCCAGGGTCTCTGCAGACAACTCAATAGATGGTACAGGATGCACCGTGATGCCTGGCTTGATCGATGCCAAGGTTGATTCAGGCGCCTCTGAAGATGCGCTCACCAAGTACGCGACGTATGGAGCCACAACGGCAATCGACTCGAGCAGTTCATCCGCGGAGAGCCAAGCCATGAGATTAACAGCCTCGGATGACCCAAGCTTACCACCTTTTCTTGCTTCAGGCTCTGCCATTGGTCCGCCCAATGGCAGGTTGGAAATCATGTACAACCACAGCGGCGTAGAGACTGTGTCGACACCAGAGGAAGCACGAAGACTGGTCGAGGCAAAAATTGTCTCGCACCGAGCGGACTTCATAAAGATCTTATTCGACCAACCGGGCTTGGGAATCGATGTCATCTCTGAAGCAGTAAAGGAAACGCATCGTCACGGAAAGCTCGCTGTTGCCCACGCATCACAAACAAGAGCATACCAGCTTGCTGTCGATGTCGGCTTTGATGTACTGTCACCCGCACCCTCTGACGGAGAGATGAATCCCGAACTCGTCAGTCGAATCGTACAAAAAGGCATCGGTGTAATCCCAACACTCTGCTTTCTCGAGAAAGCAATTCCGTTATGGCAAGAACAACATTCGGAGTACCAGTTCTCCCACGCTCTGGCAGCTGTGAAAGCCCTTGACGCTGCCGGAGCCCGCATCTGCGCTGGGTCATCGGCAAACAATTGGGACAAACTGTCGCTTCCATTTGGACAGAGTTTGCATGACGAATTGAGACTTCTTGCCACTGCTGGTCTTTCCAACGAGAAGTTGATACGTTCTGTGACATCAGAGCCGGTTTCATTGTTTGGGTTGAGTGGTCGCGGAGTGATAGAAAATGGCCGTTCAGCAGACTTGATCCTAGTGGAGGGGAATCCGTTGGAAGACATTGATGCTCTTTCCAAGATTCGGTCCGTTTGGATTCGTGGCGTTCAAAGCGGCGAGTAGCGAGGCTCATGTGATTCGAAGGCGTAGCGACAGCGAATTTCCTGTATACCAACGGTACAGCCTGCTTATATCGACAAAGAAGGAGAATGATCTGTACACGATTTTGCTTGTAGGCCCAGTTTCCTACCTCCAGAAAGCGTTCACTCAAGGCAATGACAACAACCCAGATGCCAAGTTTCATGCACCGGCTTGCCAACCTGAACCGACGCGTGCATAGCCGCGATCAGTTGGAAGCGGATTATTGACCTTCTCATATCATACGAGGCGGACCTATAAATCATACCCATTAATTGGTTCAATGATATTGCCATTCAAGGACTCAGGTGCGCAGAACCGAGTTAGCTTGCGGTTTGTAACGGATGATGGAGGTTTATTTGTAGATGCTATATCATCACTCCAGAAATAGCACTGAGTTGCAACCCTTTTATGTGTTGTAACATATCTTTAACGCAATGAATTTATAGCTTCGCGTCCTTGACATTATGTCACGAGCTCCCATGCTTGATCGTGAAACTGGTGGATAAGGTCTCTGATGGCAGAGCATACCAACTTCACCTCAGACCGTGTACCAGCACCCGACTTGGCAATTCAGAACCCAAGATTTCGTCTTCAGCAGCGTATGTGTCACGCTCATCAGAAACCCAACCCGACGAGGCAATACGCAAACCACATTTTCCCCGAGCTACATCATGATGAGCCGGTAGATTACTTTGCGATGTCCAAATGACAAAATTCTGGATATTGCGCAAAAGCAACAAAAAACCTCATCTCTGGTTCAGGTCATAGATAGGCCTGACCTCAAGTCAGGAGAAGATGTCTGTCACTCGATGAATCTGCGGTCTAGCTTTCTGGCAACCAAAAGATAAAAATAATATGCTCCATTCTCGCCATTATTTTTCCTGTTTCGTAAAGTACTCACTACTAAGCTTGTGGCGAATGCCAGTATTTCAAGTGAGCACCATCCTTCATTGCATGAAGCAGCCCGTCAAATCCCAAGTTATTGTATAAAGTATCAATGCTAACTAAAAAGGCATACCGCATCTCCAACCCCTAATAGGCATAGAGAGTAGCTTAGTGATTGGCAACACCTAGCGATGGCTCAGGCTATCAAAGCTAGTCTGTATTGGAAGCTCGAAGGAGACACCTCTCAGCTGAGGGCACGATGACCATGAACGAACCTTTGACATGACAGTTAGTTCAAATTGTGTTCCCACAAACATATGATGCTAAATACTATTTTATAAGAATTAGGAAACTTGCCCGAATTGTGCCTGATATAGCTCTCTAGAGATTGAGGTATTTCCTTCCCAGTCATGCAATGAAACTCCTGACTCTCGCCGATTTCCAGCCGCCTCCGAGTATGGAAACACAGCGGTCTATCCGTCCCCTGGCAGGGACGTGCCCATGGCAGCCGGAAAGCTCCCACAATTCCAATTCGACTTCCACACCAGCGTAGAAAAACGCGGCGACATTCGCGAGATCGATACAGCCTCCGTCGCTTCCAGGGCTGTAAACGTTAAGTCTGAATTGACATGCGGTATCACCATAAAGACCTAGGCGCCATGAAAACGCCTGATGACATAGAGTCAACGACATGATAAGCAGGGAGAGCATTGTTCTAACCGCATCTCGCTGCGGAGCTTCGAGTTGAGCTGATGTGTTTCTTGCGATAGCTTAAGGGATGCTCTTTGTATTTATGCGATAGCTATGCCCTCGATGACTCAGTTGAGTTATTAAAAAACAGACCCTTGTTAAGAACTACTATAAATCTATGTTGATGGGTTGCACAGTGTTTCATGTAGAAAAGAGCACTTTATGTGCCGCGTAGATAAGATTTTTCGCTAAGGTTTAGCAAGGTGAGCTATATGTTGAACAAAGCCCCACGATTGCCTCATATGTGTGCAGTTCTGCGCAAAGGATTGGCTGAGAAGCATATTAATCGACCTGCGGAGAATTGCTCTGTATAGGTAGGATGCTTGCCTGGCGATATGCTCATAGCTAAGATCAACGAAGAACTATATTTAGATTAGGATCTACTCGACAAATGCATTGAAGAAGACTCTGAAGAGTCAGTGCCGATTTCCAAACAATACACGATTACTCTTCTCTAAATGCTTATGCTTTTCCACCAAATGGGAGCGCCACTTTGTCAACGGGTGCGATTCTAAGCGCTGTTGACCTGTGATGTGGCACCTACTCGCGCCAAGCTAGGACAGCCCATGATCCGATATTTCGGCGACAAGCGTCTTTTGACGAGGGACGCTAGTATTCATAGAGCCCTCTTCCTTCCAGTAATACTTCCTCTTTTTGCTTTCAGATATGATGGAAAGTTCGTCCACACGCGGGCTTTGCGCCAAGATTTTGACCCCGAGGAATGCCGTCATGGTCGAGATTGGATGTCGTAGTCATGCTCATTGGAATGATTGACGTGCGAACGCCGTCATAAGGAAATCGCCCGGGATATCTTGCTTGAGCTGCTGAGTCCAATCTCCAAAACACATGGAACCAATCTCGCTAACACGGGCCGCTAGCTTGAACAAATGTTCGCTGGATGAGCATGGGCTGACGACGTCCCATAAATGGTCCTTGAAATGTCCCGAACCAAGCGGTAAAAATTTACATCAGTACGGAGGCATTCAAGGTCGACTCGAAGATAATAGAGGGGCAGTCTAAATTTTTTGATGCATCCCTTTATACTCTCACAAGTTTAGTATTCAGATGGTGTGAAGTGATGGGTCAGTCGCGAGGCAACAAAGTCAACCACTCACTAAGGCACTGTGGTCGAGGTGCTCTATTCCCCCTTGCCCGTCATCCCCAAGTTCTGACAAGTAGAGCTTGAGTCTATCTATATAGGACTTTCCCCAACCTCTCCTCTTTTCTTAACATTAATGCTCCTATTGTCACGGTCACCCTCGGCAACAATCCGACCTGCTAACTTTGTTAGACAAGTTGCCGCCTTAAATTCTAGGATCTCGACTCATTCTGAATCTATGTCACATAGAAATATCGGGCGCTACAATGGGCAGCTTTTGCCACATGGACAGATGGCCAGAGCCAGGCCTTTGACGTCGCTTAAGAACTGCCCTCTTTTCATTTCCTCCAGACAACTGCTAGTTGTTGGGAAAAGAAGACTCGAGGCCACATTATAACGTCCCAGTTTCTGGAAATATCCTCCACCAGGTTTAGAAACTCACGTAACTTCTTCGTAACCTGTGGCGGTTTGGTTGCTGCAGTTAGATATGGCCCACATCACCGCGACATCACCGCGGTGGATATCCAACTGAACATGAAGGAGCTAAAATGCGGAGCACTTCAGTAGTCAGAGTTTTGAAATTCCAATTTACTTCTGTTGCATTACTTATTCTCGCATCTGATCCGTTTTAGCGTGATAGTCACGATGTGGGAACACCAGGGGCAGCCGAGCGATTCTAGAAGACCTCTTTTACCGAAGCCATCCTTCGTAGCCCCTTCAGTCTCCGACCAACCTACCGATTTGCGCGTGAATAGACGTCAAGGTGTGGCTGTAGCTTGTGAAAGTAAGTACGCCTTCTCTATTCACTCATTTGAAGCAACCCTCCACTAACAGGCTTCAAGGATGCCGAAAGCGAAAAATAAAGGTTTGTATTCACTTTTCGCGCCGCCCTGAGCGAGGCTGACAGAGTTTAGTGCGATAGCCACCAACCGTGCTGTGGCCCCTGCCTGAAGGCTGAGACCGAGTGTAAATATACGACTCGGGAAACCGCCTTGACTCACCGTCATCGCGCCCTACAAGAGTCATATGGCGCGTTGAAAAGTGCCGTCGAGGTTTTGTGTACCGGCACAGAGCAAGATGCTCTCAACGCACTGAGACAAATGAGACAAACTCAAAGTCAGGCGAACACCCAGCTAGTC
>AFRD01000381.1:0-34395 GCA_000222875.2 Periglandula ipomoeae IasaF13
CCGCATCTGTAGACTTGCCGTGATCGTCGCTTTGGCTGGCTGAGCTCTCGCTACTCCTCCGTTGACGTTTAGTCCCAGAATCACAACCATCAACTGAGGCGGTAGGCGTAATGATGGGAATGTCAGCAGCGATACCACCACAGGTATTGGTTCATATGACGCAAAGTCACTGGCCTCTACTTTTGCAAGTCATGGATCAAAGTTGCGGGTGTACATTGTCGGGCGCAACTCCTCGAGGGCAGAACAGGTCATCGCTACGGCTCTCAGCATTAGTCCTGGGTCAGAATGGAAATTTGTCCACGCTTCAGATCTAGCGCTCATCAGCAAAGTCGATCGCTACTGCGCAGAAATTGCCAAACAAGAAGCGGCAGCCCCATTTCACGGCGGCCCGGCTCGCGTGGATCTGCTGTATATGACGCATTGCTATCCTATCTTAAAAGAGCAGACTAGTACGTGCATTTTCACTCTATTGTGCCGTCCTATTTCTTAAAAAGTTATCTGTATGAGTGCTTTTACTGACAACTTGACATAGCCACCAAGGAAGGCCTCGATGCATTCCTCTCTACCACATACTATTCCCGCATCAGATTTATCACTCAACTGATGCCACTGTTAGTAGCGTCTCCCAGGTCAGCACATGTTGTCTCTGTCTATGCGGGGAGCTTTGAAGATGGTACCAAGCCGGGCGATTCGCCCATTGGCTGTCCCCCGCCCTCAACTTATGGGGTCACGAGCGTGCGCAAGCACACCTCTTTCATGAAGACATTCATGTTTGAAGAATTCGCCGATAGGCATACTGGACAGCTCAGCTTGATGCACATTTACCCTGTCTTGGTAGATGGACCAGGCTTCTACAGTCCAGACATGCCACGTTGGTTCAAGTTTATGTGGTGGCTGCTCAAACCATTATCGAAGTTATACATGACGCCTCCCGATGACTCTGGAGATATTGCCCTTTACCTGGCAACATCACGGTATCCGGCTAAAGCGACGGTGGACAATATTCAGGATTTGATTGGGGGTGTCGAAGTCGCACGAAGTACGAAAAATGAGCCGGGTGGCGGATGCTACTCTGTAGGCCAGAGAGCAGATGCAACCAATAGCGTGAGCTACGAGCGTGCTCGAACAGATGGAACAAGCAAAGAAGTATGGGATCATACTATGACGATCTTGAAGAATATCGAGACAGCGAATGCTGCTGCGGCTCCATCAGAGACATTGTAGCACTTCGACTAATGAAAGATGAAATATTAACCGGTTTCTATTGTTGAAATATATGTCAAGCGAGTAACTGCTCCTTGTACTAGGTATCATAATATGTAGAATATCATCAGTCATGCAGATAAATGGTGAACAATGAGAATGCACTGCAACGCCGTTCCTATGATTCAAGAGACTCGTACTTTTGCTCTGCACGTTCGAAAGCGCGGAGCAGGGGAATATCCGCCAGGGCAACGATCTTGGTCTTCTTAACAAACTTCCAGGCAAGATATGCAGTAATAACTAACGGAATATCGCTTTTGAGAAATTCAGCACTGAAGGATGTAACAGCGCGAGGACCAAAACTTACAGGTATGCAGAGACAAAGGTGCTGGGGTCCCAGTTGCCCTCTGTGAACACCGCGAAGCCGCTCGTAAAAAGGATGATGATGCACATGCCCAGAGCAAAGTACGAGCTGTACACTATGAAGAAGCGTTAGACATGTTGTTGGGTGGGTGTAGGAGCCAAAACTACTTACGTGTCCATGTGTTCCACCATGGAAGACGGGTGATGGGAATAGCTTGCTTCTTCATGGCCAATCGCAATCGGATGTGGTTGATGAGAATGGAAATCCACGAGACCAACACGCCTGCTGATGTGAGGTACACCAACCACCTGAAGACAGTGATGGCATCGTTGGACAAGCTCAAGAAGCTCAAGAAGCTGAATGCGATGAAGAGAAAGACACACACGTATGGCACACCCCAGGAAGTAGTCCTCAGAAAGATCTTGGGAGCTTGTTTCTTGACAGCCAGACCATACAATACACGTGTCCCAGCGAGAAGACTCTGGTTGGAAGACGACCAGGCAGACGTGATGACGATGGCATTGACGACGGATGAAACCGCAGGGAGACTGGCGGCCTCGGCAGCAATGACGAATGGACTTTGTGCTGTAGTCGATCCATCGCCCTGCAGTCGAGGGTCGGTGCTCTTCACCAGCATACCGACAATGAGAATTGCCAGCATATAGAACAAGATGATTCGGATGAAGACGTTCTTGCACGCAGTAGGAATGGCCTTTCTCGGGTTTTTAGTCTCCGCCCCAGCCATAGCAATCGATTCCACGCCCGCAAAGGAGAACACCGCGCCGGTCATGACGCTCCAGTAGCCGAGAAACTTTCCCCAATTCCCCGATGCGATATATTCGACAAAGGGGCCAGGGTCTTTCCAGTAGTTGAAGTACACGGGCGGCGTACCAGGTATTCCTCCCAGATCGATGACCAGGCCGAGAATAATAAGGAACACTACCAGGAGGATCTTGAGCACGGCAAAGAAGAACTCTACCTCACCGAAAATTTGGACAAACGACATTCCGATGATGAAGGTCAGGATGATAAAAGTGACGATCCACACCGAAGAGTTGACATCGGTCCATAGTTGGAAGAGTACGCAAATGGCCGTGATCTCGGACGGGATGGACAAGATGTTTCCATAGACGAGATTCCACCCGATGGCGAACCCCCATGCTGGATCGACAAGGAGTTCGGCATGACGCACGAATGCACCCGTCACGGGCAGCAACGCAGCGACTTCTCCCAGTGCGAATTGAACGGAGCACACAACAAGACCGATGGTTGTGTAGCCAAGCAAAGCGCCGGCCGGACCAGCCCTGGCAACGGCACCGCCAAGGCCGAGAAATAGTCCCGTTCCGATGGCGCCAGCGATGCCCAGCATGGATAGATGTCGTTCTTGGAGACCGCGCTTCAGACCGCGACCTTCGGTGGCCGTAACAAAGTCGCCATCCGGGTCGTCTTCATACTGAAATGGCGGTCCTGAGGTCGTCCTGGCTATGCCGCTTGTGTTTCCGTGCTCCACTTCAGCAGCGAAGACGCCATCGTGAGAAGCGAACCCTGTCGTTGCCGTGTTCGCATGCCCGCCTTTGCTGGTGCCGTCCTTGGTAACGGGTTCAAATCCAGGCGGCATCGTGCCCTCCGTGTCGGCATTCTTCTTGCCGCCTGTCGCGCGGGCCAGAAAGGTTTTCAGCGTCATGGCGAAGGTCCTACCAGTCCTTGGTTCAATGGATTGCAAAAGCTGAGCTCGACGTAAGACCGTGAATCGATCTCGGTGCTTGCTACTTCCCAGCCTCCTCGGTCGGCAATCCTAGTCACAAACCAAGAGGTTTGGTTGCAACGGCAAAGAGTCAGCAACGAACCAACGGCCCTTCAGAAAACCGTTACGTCGCAAGCAATCGAACAAATTCGGTCGAACGTTTTCTCTCAATGTTCGACAATTTTTTTATCACTAGCTTATCGCCCTGCCCACTTCTTGACAGAATGGTGTAATTGGACCCTTGCCTGCTGCAAGGGTGACATCCGGACTGCGCCGCCCGGAGAACAAACCCCACATTGCGATCGCGTGCTCGTTACCAATTCCCGCCTTGTCTGGTAGAGGCGGAGGTGTTCATCGTCCTTCATTCTTACTTCCTCTTTCTTTTTCCCTTTGAGTATATCCATATCTTATGGGCATCAAGAGTCTGTTTGGTGTCACTAGCCCTCACAAACTGTGAACTCAATGCTGGGACGGATGAAACTCGACAGTCGCAGCTCGCGCGGTGTCGCCGATCGCTGATAGAATGCAGCCCGAAGTTATGTCATCAATGGATGGTTTCTGCGTATTCGTATATTAGAAACTTAATCCCATATGACAGTGCTGGCCGCTGGAAAAATAGACAATAGTTTGAGTGGACCCAGTGCAATGAAACTAATCAGACAAATCGAGGAGCCTCTATAACCCGGGTGCTGGAAGGCTTCTTGAGAAATTGATCGGACATTCCACAGATATCATAAGGGTATCATATACTCACAGAGGCCAGTTTCCCAGCATAAAGAGGGATCTGAAGGCTTCAGCAATTGTTTGTGAGACAATTGCGCCAACTTGGGTCTAAAATGCACGATGACCTTGGTGAAACATCCCGTCAGAGTGAAAGAGGGAATTCAGACTCACAAATCCTATGGTCTTGGACCCCATATTGGGTTGATATATGACCGGAGTGCTCTGTGTCATTTCACTAACAAGTATTGATTCATTCTGATCCTGCCAATATTCGTCTCGCTGTTCCTAGGCTCTTTGTTTCATTTTGCTAAACGGCTCCCAACTCACAATTGCCTATAGAGTGACATAAAGCTGGCAAATCATTAGCCGAAAGACCTTTCTCTATACACAAAATATGGAAAAAGAAATAATAGGAAACAGACAGATAATGTCTCTTTAGATTTCTTGTTTCCGCGACTTACAAGATCTTCTCTCCGATGTGATGTTGGCTCTTTCTTTGCATACTATCGTGTGGTCAGATTCTGATAATCTTGGGTTTGGCTTATACAATGTCTAGACACGGTAACGATACCTCCTACTGTTAGCCACGGCCAAGGCATATTGTTAAGCTGTCTCCTACAAGATCTCTTTTTACCAAGTCAGCAGCTAGAACCCGGAACTTGATCAAAGCACCATCGATGCTGTATTGCATCGCAGGTTCTCCAATAAACCTTTTCAAGTTCCAATATCCAACTCACCTTTCCAGTTCAAAACTTAGTTTCAAAAAACGGTTAGCAACGCTTTGTAATGTTTACAAATCCACACAATAACGCAAGTCGCATGTCTCGCTGTTTCACCATTTAAGTCTGTGATGCTCTTCCTTAGTACTGATTATACCGTTGAGAGGCTTCGGACCGAGCAAAGACAAGCAATGCCGCTGTCCAATCGGACCGCCGCTTCGGACGTCGCTTACTGAGCGAAAGGCTTCAAGCTGACCAACGAAATCGTCAGCAGCGTATACCGATCAAAGGTCCTGCCCTGCAGGAACTATGGAAATAAAGGAACGTACCCGCCATGTGGCAGCTAGATCATTGGAGTCAATCCCTCGGAGTCTTTGTCGGAAGTTGTCCGAGACAGTTTGTTGGGTGAACGGTCGTTCATGGCTGTGTGCTACTTGGCCGGGGCATAATGCCCGGTAATTAGGCCGCCAACAATTTGACGTCTTCCTTCATTTGACAAAACGTGGCGACAATACATAAGCGTGCTGCCGGTAGTTTCACCACCAGTGCCCCGGTTCATCGGTGTGGCGGAATGATTTACCACTCAGCACCCCATAGACGATCAAACGGCAGTACAGAACTAAAATCGCAGCGATAAATCACGTTTCAAGGTTCTGTCTATTGTCCCATTTCAGTACTTGTCTGATGAACTGTGTGTGGTCGCAACGTAGTAGCTGCGCCACGGGCTTCTGACAAAGGGTGACGAACTCGTCTATTTTATCCAAATATGGACCTTGATGATGTTAGACTGTTTGCCACGTTGCTTCGTTTGCGTTGTCTTCTTGAAGTCCTCCTTCGTCAGGGTCTTAAACGACTGCCACCATCAGCTCCGGTCTCTGAGTTGACATGACTGACGTAGAGAGATGAAGAATGCTTTCATTAAAAGCAAGGCCAGCTAGCAATTCGCAGAGTCGAATGGTGCTTGGGAGAAGACAAAGTGCCATGGCCCCTGCAGCGCCTTATTTCGCCGCTCGTGACTGCTACGGCTATGTGGATACACATCGACCCCGAGAAGCGTTCCGCATCGCCAACGCTCTGCAATGAGCATTTTGACGCGCACACATGAAACGCAGTCGCTCTGCCTCCACGCATGCCATCAGCCTTACAACGGCGCTCACCCGCTCCTTACCGCCGATGCGAGAGCTCGCTTACACGTGCGCACTTTCCTGATTCCTTCTAGCGCTGCTCAATCGAGAGCCGGGTTTCTGTCCGGTACGCGTCTCACCACGAAAGCATCAGGCAAACACCATGCGGAAGATGTGGGGAGTGATCAGACATTGACGGATGCGATCCATCAATGATTGCACGCCTCCAGTCCCGAGCGGCAGCCTCCGATAGTCCGCTGGCGAGGCTGTCGTGTCCACGTCAACTATAGTCTGCCTCGCATGCTCCATTCCACATTTCCATGGATGCTGTGAATCAGATTGCCGCTCGTAGAAACTCCTGAAACCCAGCTAAACGCGACCCAATAACTTCGTTGCCGTTTATGCTAGACTGCGACTGGCTACTTTTTCGGTTCCACACTTATTACCGCAAATGTCAACCAGACTAACCTCCGAATGTCGAACCAGGTTCTGGGATCAGACGCGGCAGATGGGTGGACCCCAAGACTTACCACGTTGGTCTCGCCGTGGAAGAACGGTATGGACAAGACTCCGCCTAAATATATGTCGGACTGCTATAGCCCGACAACTTGTGTCCCTGAAGTCAACAGTGATGAGCAAAACTGGAAAGGTGGCAGTGACATGCTTGTTGGAGCTCAGGGTATATATCTCGTTGTTCTTCATTCCCGGGTCTCTTCTCTCGCTCTATTTAGTGATCAGTAATATAACGCAACCTGAGTAACCCAGCGCACACTAAGTTGCCATGGATCAACGACTAGACACCTGCAGCACTCGCTTTCGGTATGGAACATTAGGATGCGACGGCCGCCTACCGCTGACAGCTGCCCCGAACAATCGGTCAAACCTTTATGACATCCACATTCAACAGCTAGACGCGTCTAAAGCGCCTCCTGACTTCAGCCAGCTTCTTGTGAGTAATTTTTATTTTTTTCGGAAGTACTTTGATTGGTTGCCCTGTTGGCTACTCGGGCTGACCTTTTTATATCATGGCAGGATCCCGAGCTCGTATTTAGCAATTACAATGACATCTCTCAAGTATACAGTAGCCCGAGAAGCGCTTCTGGGAGTGAATTGTCCGCTTTGTCAAATAATGAGCAACAGCAAGATCAGTTACCAGACGAGAAAAAGTCAACAACTCGACGCCGTGAGAATCGTTACCGCAATGCACCACCAAGTGTCCTAAATGTAAGACCCTTGTCATATACCTTCGTCCGTAATATATCCAAGAAGCCAACTGTAGCGTATTTTTTCACTAGTAGTCAAGTCCTAGTTTCTTATGGTTCAATATCGTTTCTAATGCTAACGCTATTTCTTTCAATTTCTACAGCGCCGTCGAGCTCAAAACAGAGTCTCTCAAAGAGCGTATCGAGAACGCAAAGAGCAGCGCATCAGAGACCTAGAACAACTCCTGCAAGAGTCGGAACAGCGAGAGGCGGCTTTGATCCATTCATTCTTCTTCTTGCAAGAGAAGCATCAACAACTGTGCATAGAGAAACTCGAGAAATCTCAGAACAATCTACAGGATCCCGTGGAGGCTGCTCCATTAGTACCAGAAGACGTTGATCCTGCCCTCTGGTCCGAATTACCACTGTTTCAAAACCGCTGATAACACGAAGATTACCCTGTATGATTTTCATCTTGGAGATTTGATAGAGGCTAAGGCTGCAAAGCGATATTTGTTACATAATTCAAAAGAAGAAAACCAATGGATAGATGCGGAATACCAGTGTAAGAAAATTTGATCGCGTTGACGTGAAAACATAAGTGATGAGGCGGGTGGGACAGGCGAAGACATTGTAATTAAGAGTGACTGGAAGTCGAGCACTGCCTGGCTTACGCAGGTCTGTTTTCGCCGGCCGGCACCTAGCCTCAAGCCTCAAGTTCCAGTTATGAGTAATCGTAAAGATCATTCCACCACATGATTCTTTGAAGCTCCTCATCACTCAAGTTGGCGTTGACATAGTGTTCTCGTTGAGGACATCGATTCTTGCGATGGACTTCCCCAGCTACATTCCACCCAAAATATCCAGCCATTTCCCAGTCAATTAGTCCTACAATCTTGTCATCGGCAACAATGCAGTTAGATGGTGTCAAATCATTGTGCATGAAGCTCATATCCGAGTCCTTGCTTGGTGAGAAAAGTATTTGCGCCTCTTGAGGGCTGATTCGGCCGTTATCTAGTATCTTGGGATCTGGAACGATGTGGCCACGAGCCGTTTTGTTATTGGGACTCTTGATAGAGCACAGTTGTTTCAGAATCTTCCGTGCTTGAGTCTTGAATGATCTTTTTTGATTCTCCGATAGATATTGTAGCGCAACATTGAGGCATACTCCCGGGAGTCTCTCCTGAATTAACACCGCGCGACCATGGATCTGAATGAGCGTCAGTGAGGGTAATTTTCGAGCTGTCTGTAAGACGGTTGTACCTTCCCGGAGAAATAGATCTCTGGCAAACGAACCCCCTTCAAGGCGGTCCGGGCTATCGCAATTGCCTGAACCTCGTTGGCGTCTGCGTATGAGTAGTCAATTTTACAGCCTCGATGTCGATGACCTGACTTGACGATCACACTGCCAACAGCGAAAACATCGCGACCTTCATCTGCGGGGTAGATCATGTTTGATTCAGTGCAGAGCGCAAGTACCGAAGCCCAGTATTGTAGGGACTCTTCAGAGCCAGAGTTGACATGTTTTTCATCCACACGATAGTCGTCAGGGCTCGGCAGGTACCTGCCATAGAGCGGTATGTCTGCATACGGATCGGACTCCGGGATATGTCTTGGGTCCGAGATATAGGGGTTCATTGGTGAAACCGCAATTTAAGTGAGATCTATATGCGCGGATGCGTAAAAATATGCGTATTGAGCTCTGGGCTGTCAAGAGAAAAATAGTTGCAATTAGGCGCTGACTCGAGCACGCACATTGTTGGTCCACGGACAAGCCAGCACAAGCCAGCAACCAACGAACCAATAGTCGCGCAGCCACGCACCCAGAACTGCCAGCCACCGACTCATCAAGTGAGAAAGGCAGATGCAACGAAACGATTCCTCGGAGAGTGTCATCGCGGATGCGGGCAGGTCAAGAGAAGCAGGAGTCCACAAAGAAGAATAGCAATCGATGCGTCGGTATTCCAGGTGTATTAAAGTCATGACAGCTGTGTTATTCGCTTCGGCTGGTTGGCTGTCCGTCCACGGATAATCGCACTATTCACCATGTAAAAGCAATAATATCTGCTCTGATGGAATTGAAAGGTCCTAAATTCACTAAATGAGGCTTTTCCAACACCAATGAAATCGGCCAATGGGTGTGGATGAATTGACACTTTGGGGAGTCACACATGCGATAATATGCAAGGTGACTAACCATAGTCTGCTTCTCGCAACCCCGAGACTCTTGAAAAGCGTTGTCAATTTTTTCATACTGTCAGCAGGCGATTGTAGGTGCGGATGGTCATTCGTTCCCAGCTGCATCAAAGACCAAAAGTGCCCATCTACCGGCAGGTATGCGGGAGATACACCACTTGCCACTGATGTGCGCTTGCCGCAACGCAGGTTCTGTTGTTATCCGTCGCTGAAATTCCTGAGGTAACGTCAAATACTCCTTTCGCCCAAATTCATCACATCTTCTAGCTTCGAATCATTAGCTATTTGATGCTTATCATCCCCGCAACACGTATCCGCTTCGTACATTTTAATCAGCCATGCAGCATATAACTACGCCAGTAGAAAGGCTAGCATATGATCACAGGATAACATACGGCCCGAATGACCGCGAGGCCATCGTCCGCACCGCAGCTTTTCCTCGCCCTGGCTTATCTCGAGCTGTCACGACCATTGACGACCCGCAGCTCGCTCAACATCATGTTGTCCAGCCGTTCGACTCAGTCGTCTTTCATTCGATCCGACTTCTTAAGCGTTTGCCGGTTCACTTAATCCCTTCGGTCTACCTCCAACTAGATGTCAAGTCTTTTTGGAACTTCCGACAGGTCAACAGACGAGCTCGCCATGTTGTCTCGAAGATCCCAGAATACCATATCATCGCTCAAATTGCGACAGATGCTCTCCTAGTTATACTGCGTTGCGGCATTGCCTCGCACATCACGATGATCGATCTGTATATGGCTCTCACAACCTGTCGCTGCCGGTGCTGCGATAATGACTTTGGCGACTTTCTTTTTCTCCCCACAGCTTCACGATGCTGCTTCAACTGCATTCGAAACTCCCCATGTTTGGAAATGGTGACCCTCAGCACGCTGGTCGGTCCTTAGTCCAAAACTGATCTCCGTCGCCGCCTTCCAGCAATGCGGAGTATGCCCGGTAACTACTCACTTCAGGGCAAGCGCAGAGGCGCAGCCACGATGATCATACCGAAAGACATTGCACTCAAGGCCTTGGCCGCCGATCCGACTCGATCACCGTCAGAGCTTGACAAACCGGGGAACCGCTTGTGGCGCTATGCTGCATGTGTTCCATTTCCGTTCGTCATTCCGGGCACCTTGCATGTTGTAAGCGGCTTCTATTGCAAAGGCTGTTATGTCTCTCTACAAGAGTGGAGCTCTGTCACACCAGCGGTGCGGGATCGCTCAACGCAGGTGTACTCCAAAGACGGTTTCATGCGACATTTTCCAACATGCTCCAGAGCCGTTCGCCTATGGAGGCATAGCAGGAAAGGGGAGCTTGATGTGAGTTTAACTTCGCTGGATCTGCTTCCCTATATCACTACCAACGATACCCTCATTTTGTTTAAGGAGGAGCCCTGATAAGGGAGGCACTTGGTAGTGTGTTTTGTTCACATGAAGGGTGATTATGGGTCATCGAGCAGAGATGGTTGAGCCCATGGAAGAGGTTGTATCCAGGTGCTTGGAGACGATTCTTTGCCCACGAGTGGAACGCTCCATTTTCAGGGCGGGAAAATTGGTCTGCTCGGTCGTTCTCGTCCCCGTCATGATACATCTATATACAGACGTATAGAACTTCACAGAGGCTACAGGCTCTGGATTTATGTTTATTGAACTTTTTCTTTTCATCGAAAGACTGTGCTGTTCCGTTGTCAAAGATTGACTCGCATTTTATTTATCGCCGCAGTAGAGCGCTTTACTATGCCCTCATCAGTCTCATAGCGACCTTCATCGAAAGAACAACCGTGACTTTCGCTCACAGGGATGATCACCCATTTGATCGTATGCTCTGCGTGCATATTCGGTCATGTATTCGACTGCCTCCAGCTCACAAGCCCATCACGTCCTTTAGCCCACCATCATCGACAAATATTCCCCAATCTACACACTCAAAGGCTGTGCTATCCCCGGATCAGCATTATACGAAATCCTCCCAGCAGGCAGGAAAAACAGCGCAACCAACGCACCCCCTCTCACCTGAGGATAATGGTGCGTCCCCGGTCCAGGACTCGTCCATCCTGCTCCCTGCCATCCCTGCATCCCCATCAACTGCGCGCCTTCATCAATCTGCACCACGCAATTAATCTCCCCATACGGATGTCGATGATACTGCCCCTTGAAGTCCTCCACGCTATTCATGTACACCGTCGTGATGCTAAAGTAGCGCGTTTCTGCAGACGGCAGTGCAATCTTCCCCCGTCTATAGTTCGGGCCTGAGATTTCCGTCTCAGCTACCCATCTTCTTGCAGTCCCTGTTTGATGTATGCACAGAAGTCATCATATAAAGGTGTGCCTGGGCCGAACTCAGCATTTAGTCTTGCTTCGAGGTCTTTGCCAGGTGTGCTAAATTACCATCTTAGTATGAGATCGAATGAGATTGAGAGAGTCGATGCGATCGGACTTGAACTTACAGGTCTTGCATGGTGGCGAAGAACTCGGTGCATCGGTCGACGAATTGGCGGGCAGTAGGCCATTTCGAAAGGTCGAGTACAGATGCTGCATCGCTTTTGGGATCCATGGTAGCAGACTCTCGATATTAGGCTTCTAATTTGTAGTTATGAAATGATAATTCCTGACAATGCTTTCATTGATGCTGTTCTCACCAACTGGATGGTCGATTGGATTAATAAGGACATGGTCATTGGCTGCAGGTACAGAGGCGGGGGATCCGATCCTAATTGCCGATGAGCGGGACGATCCATCCATCGGCTGCTGTGGCCGGGAACAATGCCACTCACTCTTACGAGGTGGGAATAGCGTCCCTGGGCTATGCGGCTTTCGGAACTGCATTCTTCTGGATATTTGTTCTAGTCATTGCATAGAAGCCAGTCTCAACGCTCAAATCAATAGTTGCTGTGTTTCGTCAACATGATGCAATTTCGCTAGCTATGCTTTCAAAGTCAATGATGCTCGCGGTTATACAGATGCTCTTAAGGATCATGTGCAACCCATGCCAGAACCCATCGGTCCTCTACAATGTCGCATTACGAACAAATCCGCCTTCCGTGGCCAGCATTGGCGGTTTCTCTCCGGGAGATCGCCCGTTTCTGTGGCTCCAAAGTTTGCTCAGCTCCTTCACTTTGACTTCGGCCTTGTTTCGTGTTCTACCCGTCACTCCGTGTACCTCTACTGGCGTAGAGATATCCCCGGTTCCGAACCCTTCTGTGCCCAAGTATGAAATGTCAAACGCCTCACGGGTGTTTGCCATGTTATCGCCCTCTTTGCCGAACTTGATGACCTCTTCCATGAACTCATTTTCGTCATCCGCACCCGTAAATTCGCCCGTCTTTGGATCACGTTTCAAAGGAAACATGCCATCAAGGTAGTGCTGGTTGAACTGATGACCGCCACTGCTAGTTGCGCGGTTGAACAGGCGTCCCAAGAATCGCGGGAGCTGGCGGGATCCCATTCGATTTGTCGCAAAGTGCAGCACGCCCCAAAGGGCAACGAAATCGGTCGAGTGAGCGTAATGCTCTACATGGCCGATGGCCCTGTCTTTTGCTGCTACTGACGTACGCGACGAGGACAGAGATCCCGAGGTTTCCTTGTTGGGAAGTGCAGAAGGAGCTTGGCCTGCAGACATACCATTCCTAGCCTCCACTGGGCTTGCGACGGGCGACAGAAAACTTGGCTCGGAGTAAAAAGTTCTGATCGCAGTCAGAGGGTTATTTACTGCAAGATCTTGAGAAACAATATGTCGATGGGGGTTGTTGAAGTGATTTGCCGCATTTCCGAATGTGTATACTTCCAATTTGGACAACAAATCTTGCGGTGTCTCCTGCAAAAGCCAGTCGAGTACAAGGCCTCCTTCGATGCCACCTTGAGAGTGCAGGATGAAAATGACTTTCGACTTGCTCGGGTCGTAGAGCACATCGCGGAGAATCCGATAACAAACACGGACGTCACCGGTTGCGTATGTGAAGTTACGCTGAATTAAGCATTCAATGACATCGAACAATATCCCAGAGGTTCTGTTGTGGATGCCGAGGACGGGTCGGCCAAATGTCAGCGCCAATCTGTTCAGATTGTTCTTCATCCAGTGCTCCCTGTCACGAAATGGTCAGAGTTCGTTCTGCGTTAGAGAGACAAACCCATGGAGGGTGGGCACGACGAAGCACATACCCAACTGCCACGCCATTCAAAAACACCCATTGCTCATGTGCGTCCTCAGGCCGCTCTTTGGCATATTTCTCGTCCGAGTGAAACGTGACCTTGCTATTGAGCAGCTTGCACAGGGCCCAGTTCAATGTCAAAAACGCTGCCACTCCGAGTGCACTCATCCATAGAGGAAAAATTATTGTCACGGGAAGAATGACGATAAACGCAAGCTGGAGAATGGCGAGTATGAAATGAATGAAGATGCAAAACAGGTTCTTCATGCTGGGATACAGCTCATCGAGCTCATTAGACCCGCAGGGCCGTAAGGGAAGTAGAATCCATGGTAATGCCCAGCAGTACACGAAGTAGTAAATATCTTTAAACAGGAGTCTAACAGGGAAATCTGTGTAGCAATAGTTGATGACTGACGTGCCGCCGATTTGTGACCGGTAGTACTCTGTTGCTGAAACCATGGCTCCGAGGGTTGCCGTCTGCCAGCAGCCATCCAGCAAGCGAAGCGATGACTTCTGTGGACTTCGGCGAAGAGATACCGCGGCGAGAGATCGTGGGATGCGAGAGTTGCGGTGATAAACGTCTTTCAAAGAAGAAGCGAGTAATTACAAGCGGATGGTTTAAGTAACACTGGATCGAGAGCGTTGCATCGCGGCGCAGTCATGGGTCGTAGCCTTTCATGCCTTGGTAGGTCAGACGCGAGGCTGAGCTAGTCTGGTAAGCTGGGCGTGATGGGCGTGATGACGGTTGGGATGGTTGCAAGGCAACCCGAGCCAACGCTACGCGCTTGGCGCCCTGCGCAGTTAGGGCCGGGCGGCGGCTGATCGTCAGTGCCCGAGGCAAGGGCCGCATCGTAGCCTTCGATGTCGCAATGACTGCACATCGTGGTATTAAATACAAATATGCATGGCTGAAGATGGAAAGACGCAGTAGAGGGAGCACGAAAGCGAAATGCTGCGCTGTCAGGTGCCGTCGGTAGAGCATGATGATGTCGGATCATCGTACCTGCCTCGTTACTGAAAACCACAGGAGCTACTGGTGCAGCGACGACAAACGTGACCGAGCGGTGCCATCTTGGTGGGATCGAGTTGCTTTTACAGAGTTCCCTTCGATGGCTGAATAGCGTACTCTGTGCTCGTGATGAAACATATGAGGTCCGGAAATAAATGATGGCTTGCATGAGGAAGAATGCCATTTCGCTGTGAAGCCAAGCCGAATCAGCACCGTCTGACGTCAGCCTCCTGAGACGCACTATTTCAGCCTGGACGACCAGTCGTGCCTTCGCAAATCGCAGAAATGCCACTCTAATTACTGTGAAAAGGTTAATTCTGACATGGCCATCGACTTTAAAATAATTTAATCTCCAACTTTTCCCTTTGCAATTTGCAACACCCTGTGCACCATTTGTGGGTTTGCTGTAGCCGTTACCGCACCAGTGAATGTTGTTGACGAAGGAGCACGTGCAATGTGCCTCTCAGCTAGGCAACAGCTTTGGAAGAGAGAGCAGCAGATTCCTTGGAATATATCTTCCGTTGATGACCGTCGCATGTAATCACGAGAATGGAAATATTTTCTAATTTTTTTTCCCCAGCATAGGGCAGTTGAATCTTAGCTGGTGTTTGGTGCAGTCCTTTTCTATCTCGAGCGTAATATCTGTGTCGCCAAAGCAACCTACCCTCGAGGAAAACAGCATCTCGATCCAGGAAAACAATTCTCTGCGAGTTCATCCAGCAGCTTCCGGTTCAGATTAAGAGGCAAAAATGGACATACTCTATCAGCTTATAGACCTCTTACCTACTGTTCCCTTTCTGCCACCCGGCCCAAATAAGAAAGAACCAGATGCTACCAAGCCATCACCTTCACCTTTCTCACGCTTTGTCGGGAATGTGCCTCGCGACAACAACGGCAATAATGTTAGGACCGCATCGCGAAATTATGACGAGGCGAGACGGTAAAGCGTTGTAGTGGCAATGGAGCGCCTGTTGACTAGAAAAGACACACCCGTTCTGCCTTGAGGTTCTTCATACCCTATGAGTTTCGCCTCTAGCGAAGCACAAAGACATGATCATATAAGTCGGAGATTTTTCGGTTCTCATATCTGACATGCGATGGAAAGTACCTAATCTTGGGAAATGTATCATTTCTTTTGTCGCAATGCCGCATGTTGGCGTACAAGCACACATTCACGGAGGGCAATGGACGCAAAAGTTCAGCCGCGTATTCAAAACACACATACATACTTGCTATTATAGCTCGGCGATTTCATTACTTTGTATCAATCTTGCACCAATCTGAGCCGAATGTCGCTTTTGTCATGCAATTGTGGCCCAGGCTCATATCAATTCTGCCCGGCTACCCTACAGCAAAATTCATTTTGCGACGCAGTGATAGTGGTATTGGTTAGATGTGGCCAGCCACGCCATGGAGTAGCCAGGCTTATTAGAGTATCTTCTGACAACGGCTTTTTGACTTGCATCCATGTATCGTGCACCACATGCACCATACAGGCCACGAGAAACACATATCTACCGGAGCCCAATCCGATAAAGCACGTTCCTGATCCCGACGAGCACAGCATCAGCATCCTGATCCAAATTCAAGGGTGTGCGTTGTTCGATCCCCTCTCCCCTGATGCCTTGATCCAAGCTCACCGTAACTTTCCCACAAACCACGTAATGAGATACGGCTCTGGCCCCCTCCATTCCATGTCCTGCCAGAGAGGTTTTAGCATCGTGTTCGAGACCAATCTAGACAATCACTTGCAACACATTCACACTCCCAGCTGCAGCCCATTATTATTATCCATGTCAGCAAGCGCCGGGCTCGGCGGGTGCACGGAAAGTGACGGGGGGGGTTTTTTTTGGTAAAGATCGTTGGGCAAGGGCAAAACTACACCGCCGGCAAATTTGGTCCCTATTTGTCTCGTCAAAACTTGCACAAGGTCCTGCCGTCGGAGAAAGACAATTCCGTCGCGAAGCAGAGAACCTGGATAATACATAATAGCTTCCTTCTCCTATTCATAGAGCTATTCAAAAGGCGACTCCCTCAAGGTGATTGATATCCATTGAGGCCCTATCTATTTTGAATTATACATGATGGGCCCTTCAAGTTTTTTCTTAAAAAAAAAAAAAACCAGATGACTCTTCCCGCGGTCTACTACCCACGATGCTAGTGCCCGCCCGTGAGGTCAGATTGTTTTCTGGTGCGTGTCGTCAGTCAAGTATCGTGACCCGCCCAGCCCAACGATCGTGAGTTTAGAGGGTCTTGGAGGGGGAAATGTGCGCTTCCCCCGCAAATTGCAACGGTGCTGGGTGCTGTAATTCCTTTATTTCCCGAATTATACTTCTCGGAGGTGTCTTATAGGCAAGTATCCACAGATGCACGCTCTGTGAGTAAACGCAAAGAAACAGGAACAAAAAACGCAAAACATGAAGCGCATTACAATAAAACGTTTCTATGCGGTGCCTCAAAATCGACACTTACAGAATATTAGCCCGAGGAATTAAGTCGCATGACAGCATCCACACAAGACGGTGTGTCCCATCAGCCGCTGCCGCTTTGTTGGGCGACCACGGCGACCACTCTGACAATCACAAGGTGGCCTGGCCGGCTTCTCTCGAGTTTCGAAACAATTAGCATGTGCATTGGACAATCTGGGTTCTTGTCTCGAAAATGCCAAACTCACCACCCCTCCCAACCACGCCGGACCCCTTCCCATTTTCCGATTCTTCTCATCGCCCCTGACCTTGACCATGCCGCCAAGACACCAACGTGCATCTCTATATTGACATGGATTTTCTTTTTCTCTTCCAAAAGTGCCAAGGACGGAGAATAGCATGGAATCATAAGAAAACAGAATCACCGTCAAGAAGAGGTGGGTGCTGTGAAGAAAAACGTATAAAATACCATTAGTGTTGAGTCTCGCGAATCCCAGCTTCTTTCGTCACAAGTAAACGGTTATCCCTAATCTTCCCAAAACAATCAAAGTGGCTTCCGCTACGTCACACCACGCGCCAACGCGTGGCTTCGGCAAAAGAGGGCTGGCCGTTACTAGAAACACCTGGGAGAAATTGAGGCTCCGGCCAAATATGAAGGGATGGCAGCGCAGCGTTGTAATGCATCTTGGTCTGGTCGGAGCCTGGGTACGTGGACTGTCTGGTCTGGTACCAGGTAGGTTACGCACCTGCCTGAACCGTAAAAACAAGAGAGATGAATAGCGGCGTGTTTCTCTCCTTCCGGCCATTCAAAACGGACTGCAGGCAACAAATCGCATTTGCACGTCACGCGGTCGGGGGAGTGCTGTGAAGGAGGACTGGCCAGGCTCGAGAAGAGCCTGCGTGGCTTTTGTTTTTTTTTTTTTTTTTTTGTCGCCTTGGGACGCAATTCACATGCAATCGTGCTAGTGTTTTTTTTTGGCCTTGTCCCTCGCCCTCTTCCTTAATCTCTGTGATCCCTGCCCTGCTGTGTCCTTCTGGGCTTCTTCACCGCGTTTCCGGAAACTCATCGTCTCGTCACTAGCGAAGATCAGCAAGCACTATCGCCCAGGTAGCCTTGATTCGATGGTCCTGAGCAGCGACATAACGCATGCATGTCAGGCCCAGGTTCCCTCACGCCATTCCCGCTGGGGCGACGCTCTTCCCAGGGCCCTTGACTCAAACAGGTGGGGTCGCAAAAGTGGGTCACGGCGAGCTCGGTCCGCCTCCGAGAATATGTCCAACTTACATACCCGGCTCTGTGGTGTGTCGCATCCTGCTGGCTCACAGCCAGGCATGCAATGCCATGTGCGAATCCTGGTCTCATGGCGGACTAGTGGTTTCACTGTGAATAGCAGATCTAGTAATAGAATCACGTCGAGCTGGTCAGGGCGGATTGAGGAACGTCCTTTTTCGGCAACCTATTTTTCTATTCCAGCCACTCTCCTGGTGAGCTGCAGGCTATGTCTAAGGTATCTGCAATTGTAAGACCATTTGTTGTTCCTAATGGTCTTACTCTAATTTTCCAATTCGTTCGCCATACTCTTGGAGCCGGTAACTAAATGTAAAACCCGAATAATAATAAAAAAACGCCATGCTTTGCACCATTTGTCTGAATGATGCTGTGGGATCAATTCCACTTTGTTCGTTCGAGCGAGCCAGGTCGCGACGCGTGGATGCTGGAGGGTGTGGGGGGTGGCGGCGGTGTTGGTTGTTTGCACTCTGGGATCCCGTCCCAAGCGTTCAACACCTCTCTATACGATTCGTCTCACATCTCGTGTAAGTCGTTAATGCACTCAGTCAGCAGACTTGTGCATGGAGCCAGTGACGTAGTTCTCGGATCCGAGGGCGTTGATGGCCTCGACGTCCTTGGTGGCCAGTTGGAAGTCAAAGCTGTCCAGATTGCTCTGGATGCGAGAGGCGGTCAAGTTCTTGGGCAGGACAACGTTGCCGCGAGCGGCGTTCCAGTTGAGCAGGATCTGGGCAGGGGTCTTGTTGTACTTCTTGGCAATGGCGTTAATGGTGGGATCCTCAAGCTTATTGCCACGAGCCAGAGGAGAGTAGGCCTCAATCTTGATCCCGTGCTTGTTGCAGAGCTCGACCAACGCCTCACGCTGGCAGAAGGGGTGGACCTCCACCTGGTTGACGGCAGGAACAACATTGGCGTTCTCAAGAAGATTCTCGATGTGGGCAGCGCCAAAGTTGGAGACGCCAATAGACTTGACCTTGCCCAGCTTCTGAGCGGTCTCGAGAGCACGCCATCTCTCCAATCGCTTCTGCTCATCCTCAGCGGGCGAGTGAATCAAATACAGGTCAAGATAGTCGAGGCCGAACTTCTCCAGGGAGGAGCACAAGGCGTTGAAGGTGGCCTCGTAGCCGTGATCAGCGTCCCAAAGCTTAGAGCAGATGAAAACTTCCTCACGGGGAGTGCCGGTTTTCTCCAGCCAGCGCCGGATAGCACGTCCGCAGGCCTCCTCGTTGGCGTAACGAGCAGCCGAGTCGATATGTCGGTAACCGGCTTCGAGGGCCGCGGTGACGGCATCCTCGGTTTCCTGACCATTGGGGGCCTTGTAGACGCCGAGGGCGACCTGGGGAATGGAGTTGCCGTCGTTCAACTTGATGGAAGCAACAGATGTGACTGAGGAGACGGAGCTGCTGTGAGATCGGGTCTGGGTATCAACAACCTTCTTGACCGAGATCTTACGCTCGGGGGACGTCTCAGGGGTGATAGCGGAAGGAGCCATTGTGAATGTAGTCGGAAGACTTTTGAAAGATGTTTAGCAAACAAGAAATAAGCTGCGATCCTGCCGCAAAGTATTGGAGGTGTTCGGAGATGAAGGAGGTGGTGGGAGAGAGAGATGGTTTGAAGTGATTATCAAGACGGAAAGTCCTTAAGGGCTCATCAAGGCTTTATATATTCCGACAAATGTCCTCAAAAGTATACAGTACAGTATACTCGCCAACACCGAGGACCGTACCTGATCCCAGTATCGCCCTAGCACCCATGATATCTGTGTTCCTGTCTACATCGAGATACCGTCATCGTTGGCCTCAACTGGGACCCCTTTGAGTGATCAAGGGACACCCAATGGACCATTTCCAGCGAGTCAGGGTAAAGCAGCCTGAGCGCATCGTCCAGTGCCCGGCCGGCAGAGTATCATCTGTTGTCTCGGATTGAATTCACGGCACGGGTGAAATTGCGGTGGATAAGGCGACGATAACGCAAACTGCGGCATTTTATCAGAAGCTGCCCCGATTATTTTTTTTTTTTTTCGTTTTTCTTGTCTCCAGTGTTCTCAACCATGACTGCGCAGCAAACCGTCGCAACGTGGGCTACGATGGAGACCAGCTGGCATTATGACGATTGTCGGTGGAGACGAAGAAGGACGCAGGCCCATCTTTAGACAGCAGAAACGAGATCCTAGCAAGATCCAATGCTCCACTCTCGAGATGGAATACAACCACTTCATTGGCATCGAGTGGCCGCTTTGAGAATTTTCGCGGCCAGTGTTGCTATGACTGGAGATGGTGTTTGTACTGTAGAGTCGGTGTATTGCCTAACTTTGTCATGCCAGAGTTGCAGCCCCTAATACTGCGCGAATACGCGTCGCTAGACGGCTCTGATTAAAACTCTTTAGGCAAAGTTTTTCGTTTTGCCATGGTAGAGCATGGCGTATACCGGCCCTGTGATGATTTCGAGAATATTGCTTCCCATTGTGATCTCTCAACTCGCTCGGTACGGAGAGCCCGAGGTCAAGGTGCTCTACTTGCTAAGTCCGTGACCACGTTGTATCAAGCATATTGCACAGAGGCTAGAGAATTAAAAGGCACATAAAAAAGACCCAAAGATTGTGCTATGCCAGCAAGAATGAATAGGAGAGGGTAAGGGCACTGATACAGAAAATCACAGACAAACATCTGGTGCGCGCATGTGCTTGAATGTGGTGCAACGAACGGCTGCGTTGGGGTTGCATGGCGCTGCAACACAGCGCCAGTCTCACCTGCAATCGGGGGCAGGAGCGCCTGAACGGGCCTTTCAATCTTCACCTCAGCGCACGCATGCATCGACGAATGCACTAACCGGGCATGGACCTAATACCTAGGCACTGTACGCAGACAGTGTTGACACCTGCTCTCCTCCACTGGCCCCCAGCTACCACGGGTTTGACAGTTGACAGTGCCAGATGCTAGTCGAGTGCCAGCCAGCTGGAGGCGGTGACGTCGACTGACAGTACGAAGTGGGTCGAACAATCCCCATTGACACCGTGAATGGACCCCACCTGATGACCACATTGCACAGTATCAGATTCCGCGAGAATCACAAGGCTGGGTCGTAGCGACCTTCTCCGTTCCCACTCGTGCCTCCTGTCGTCCTCCACTCGAGCATCCTATTCGCATGCAGCCAGGCACATCTGACCACGGACACGGCTGAGGCGTAATTGAGCCCGAGCACTATGACACTGGCTGGCAAACGACAAATGAATGCCCGGCGGTGACCCAGACTCCAACACTGCGCGGTAATGATACATGAAGCAACTTTAGCCCGGCATGGCGTTAGCTGACATGCGCCGTCTGCATCTGCATCCCGTGAGACGCTCAACTGCAGCAACAGCTACGACTGCAGTCGCCTGACGACCAATAGGCAGGTCCGGCACATTTGACGCCATGCTTGTCGTTATCGCCAGGAGATAGACCGCAGCGCCGCTTCCGCTTCCGCCTGCAAGGTTGGGCTGTCTCGGCGTCGCGGCGTGGCAACCACGGCCTCCGCCGTGTCGTACCAAATCTGCAACCATACACAGTACGATCACAGAATACGGAGTGCCGACCGTGGGTGGCCTCCTTCGGATTTCATTTCTTCATCTTGACCCTCGAGATCCAGCGAATCGGCGGCTCACTCGGGCCATCCATGGCAGAAACGCTTGCAGTTCCATTGGCTGATGTTGCCTGAGCCTCTATCAAAGCAATCTCCATCTGCCGCAACGCCAAGTCGGCCTACGATCCACCATCTCGCTGCCTCGTCTCACTTTTAGCCTCCCTTCAAATGCCTGGCAGCTCAACCACGCCCCACCACTCACAGGTAAACCCTTCAATCGTCGTCTCAACTGCCTCAAATACCTCCCGACGCTGATAATAGCAATCTCCACAGAGTCGAAACTGACGTCACAAGGTCCAGTAAAAATGCTACTTGCGCATTTAGTTGCTGATGAGTCGGGCGTTAAGTCGTTTTATGGATACTGGCCCCGCCTGTTTACCTGGTTCATCACTGGGTACCTTTTGACGTCGATCCAATGCCACTGGGAGCCGTGAGAGTCAGCTACAGATGGACGCGCTGTTTTGTCGATTTGACCTCAGCTCCTACCAAAGATCAAAATTGTCCCTTTACACGTCTCGTTGGATTTCAAGTGGATCCGCGTCGCCTCTGTCGCGATTACGAGTGAAGTTCTCGTAGTATCACGAATTTTTCCGAGGCGCAAGTGGAAGCATTTAGCTATGACACAGTTTAGGTTTTTGCCCATAGAGCTCGTGGCAGGCCACCATTGAAGTGCAACATATCGCAAACAAGTTTGCCATGATACTTTTGTGCTCATCTGCGTGCTCATCTGCATTGAAATGCCCCAAAGTCTGCACCAGGCATAGTAGCTGATGTCGAATAAACTTCACAAATGTCAATTTCCTTTCCAGACCTCTGACAGAAACTCCTACCATACAACCGTCCCTCTCAAGCTCGCTTAGTCGGGTGCCATCGGTTCCAATTTGAACAGGGATAGCCCAAATCCCTTTGGACTTTGACTATCTTAAGCCGACGTCACGGCACAACGGCACAACCATGTCTTGGCGAGATAAATAAAGTTCGAGGGCTGTCCCAATAAGGACTTTATTATTGCGACTGTCGCGGCTGCTGATAATGTCGATCTTTGATGCTCTATCTTTATGCGTTTGGAAGACAAAAATCAGATCACACCCTGGTGAAGAGTAGCCACAAGAGTGTGCTGGGACGAGATCGACATTCGCCCTCGATCCACTCGCATCCATTTTTCCCTCTATTCTTGGACGCTCTATTGGGTTGTTTTTATAGTCATACTCACGGATGCACACCGTAGGAAAACATCTTGAGCTGATCAAAGAGTCCTTCGGGAAATCTAGGACTATGTTGCTTTCTCTAGCCGTTTCAACCTCGTCGGTAAAGTATAGTCTCAAGGCAGCAAGGCAGGTCAAACAAGGCCGAATGACTGTCATGGAGATTAGGTCTCATCATTGAGGAGAGATGCCTCATTGCTTAGTCTCCCACTCTCATCGAACAGTATACGGGCATTGGTACGTATGACTCGAGTGAGCCTCTATGTTTCAGCCTACCACCGCCACGCCTATGCAATCAAAATGAAATATTGGATGTCAAGCTGTGAAGAGCAGTTCGCGTGCTCGATTGGGAGTTTTGCTGCTCCTGAGAGCATCCTTGGTCACGCGTTCTCGTGAAGTTCGTGGAGTCGGCGAGCCTCGAACTGCTTGCTGATCACCCACTATGTCGATTTGTACGCCTCAGGCCCGTTAACTCTTCAGATTGCGCCTTGTCATGAAGTAGACCTTTCGACATAACCGAAGCGCGTAATATTCGAGGATAACGCAAAGCCTCGCACCAGCAGCGGCCAGTGCGTTATGTGACAGGTAGATACGTCTGCGGCTGATGAAGCATGCTTGACCACATTCCTTTGAGATTAAAACCCCAGTTCCATAGTCCTCATTAAAGTCCGACTCGGCTGGTAAAGAATCCTTTTTCTGTCTACTGCGGCATTTCTCTGGTCTCTCAGCTCTTAAGAAAACAACAAAATGATGTTAAGGAGGCAAGGACCGTGTGCACGGGCTTCGCTCATTTCAAGCCTGCAAAATCTCGCAAACTTTCTTCATGATTGGGGATGTTGCTCAGTACACGCTCTCCCCATGCTACATGATTTGGATCAGAGTGAGTATGTCGCCTCTTGAAGGCTGGCCCAGCATAGAAAGCTGAATTTCCTCGGAATCTGCTACACTCCTGCCCCAACATTGTTGTCTGCCAGATGTAGTGCCTCTACTCTCACTTTCCTGCATTCCGTAATAGGATATTTTCTTTCTAGAGGAGCCGAGTCATTTAAGGCAAAGCCATCTTTTCGTGTCCGCAGTCGAGCATCTCACCCAACGTCCGGGGGGGTTTTTTTTTCTTTTTTTTTTCTTTTTTCTGACTTTTTTTTAAGCTCTTTTTCGCTCGCGCCGCCTGGAATTGCATTGCCCCTGCAGCCTACTATGACGATTCTATTGGAAGAATGCAACGATACCGCACCTATACTTGTACAGTTTGATGATAGTTTACTCTCCATTCTGTATTTGGTCAATGGCCTAAAATTTGTTTTCCCCGTTCTGTTGCCACCTAACGTACATCATTCGAGCCTTTCACGTCCGATAGATGGGTGCGATAGGGTCGAACTCATGAGCACAAACCATGATGAAAGATGCGCAGTCATCGACATCAACGGTCGCCTAGTTTGGATCTATTGCTTTGCAAGCGATCAGTTCGTGGACTCGGATACCTCCAGCAGAGCTGACTTACGAAGAAAGGGCAACACTACATGACTGTTCGAAGTATCCTCAGCCCGAGAACTAGCTCTCCTTCGCAATAATCATGCTTGAGAGATCTCAAAAAATGTTAACAGCAAGGTGGAGCATTCGTGTAACCGAAGATTCTCTTTGTTGAGCACCACTGACCTTGGGTCGACAACGGTATTCGCCCCCGCGGTCGCTGTCCGAAAGCTGAAGGTGTTCAGTCGTTCAGCGACATGCAACCAAAGAAATGCAGCCCAGAATCTTTCACGCTCATGTTAGGGCTCAAGCTTTAGCGCCCATGCAATGTCGCTGTATTGGCCGAGCGGTGGTCACCGTTGAAAGCTAAATCCTCTCATGCCGTTTCGAGTCTGACTTCTTTCTGACCGGTTATGCTACTGTACATGACTTCCGCTCCAAGTTCATGGCTCGCAGATGAGCGTTGTTTTGTACAGTTTTTGCAATCGCGACATCGAAGTTATGCTCTCTGACTATATTCTTTTTTTGTGTTTGGCGTGATCCGTCCTGCCGGTAACATCGTCGTCATGGTGTGCAAACTTCCCAAACCTTAATCCTATGATAAGAGAGGCGTCACTGATGAGCTACAGTACCTCATAGTCGCAGTCACACTGAGCGAATGAAGTTCTCGTGACCTGCCTGGGAAGCAGAAAAAAACTAGAATATGACTCAAGCATCCAAGACCAGGTAGTTGGGAAACGTCGCACTCTACAAGGGCGATGACGGTTTGCGATGGCCAGTATTGTACTCATCATCCGCATACGCACTGCAGGTGCCTGGAGTCACGAAATGGGAGCCTGGTGTGAAGATTCCCATGATCAGTTGACTTACCTGCTTGCACGCGGATTTATCCTGAATGAAGTCGACATAAGCCACATGCTTCACCAGCAGATGAACACAAACGACGACAGGCTTGCAGATGTTTTAACAGCTCACAAATGTATTGCGTCAAGGCCGAGAGCTACTGAGAAGAGACATTTCTCCCGAGAACTGTTGTTCGTCTACATCCACGACCCGCCGCAATTGTTAAGCGCGCTGAGTCAAGCTTGATTTCCACAAGCGCCGCCTCCAGTCACGATGTGTGCACTGACATCGTGAAACCCACTTCCCACGGCAGACTTTCCGATTTGCACATGTGATATGTGTCAGGGAGGATATATCATGCGTCTTTACGTGACACCAATGTGGCGATTTGTGGAAGTCAATACGAACAGTTGGGTGGTACACTGTCTGACGAACGATACGCGAAAGCCGAACACATTGCAGAATTACGAAAGGAAGGAAATGAATATTATCGTTTATTATGTGTCTTTTATTACTAATTATGTGTTGATGACGAGAGCATTCGCTCTAAAAGAAAGGGGTCGCCCTCGCGGGCTTTTTCTCTTTAAAATAAATTGCGAACAGCATGCACATCCGCTCATGACCTCCAAATTATGTACCAATTGAATTCATGCCATGCAGTTTGTAATCCTTAAATGCTCTTCCTACACAGTTTGTAAAGCTGATCTGTCAATTCCTGCACCTCATCTGACAGCAAGACTCGACCACCCAGCCTGAAAGGAGTGAGGTTCGGCGACGTATGATCCGTGACAAGCGATCGTGGAACAGCAGAGATGGGTGTGGAGAGAGACAGCGATGAGATGCTGGACATGTCGCTTGAGCGTCGGGGGTACGTGCTCGTGATGAGTGGAGAAGATGGCGAGACCTATTGCATGCATCTTAGCTATAAATATTCATCAAGTGTGAAAGGAGACGACTGTACTTACAAATGGAGACATTCGCTCTTGCATTTCTTGGCGCATGTGAAATGCCCTTTCCGCCTCTTCTACATCCCATCGGACTTTGATGATCGCGGGAGCTTCAAGGACCCATTCCCTGATATTTGTGGATACGGCCCTGAATCCTGGAGCGTTCGCGCTGGCAAATTTGCACATTTGAGAATGCGTGGCTTCAACGCCGTAGTATGTAACACCAGGAAGTTGCGGGCTTGCAGAACTGGCGTCCACGACGGTGATCCTATAGATTGTCGATAGGTTAGCTTTCGCTGGGAGTAAAATGTTGACAGATTCAGGGGGTAAGAAACATACTTGGTGCCTTTAATGTCCGTCTTGTGATTCTCGTGGACCATGTGAATGCGGAATCGTTGGTAGATGTCCAAGAAGTGGCTGTTTATATTGGCCAGCGTCTCGTTGTCCTTCTTTAATGTCTTGAGCAGTACGGACTCGGACTCGAAGAACTTCCTAGGCATGATTGCGTCTGCCATGCCTTGTAGCATCAAGCCCCACGTCGCAGCGTCCGAACCGCAGTGCGACGTACCCAAGAAGATCAAGCCGAATGTTGAGACGAAGATGGATCGGTAGTCCTCATGGTGCGTGACCTTGACATCGTTGGAGTAGAGAAGCGCTCGCTTGACCAGGATGCCGCCGAGGCTGTGGCAGACCCAGATGATGGGGTTCTTGTATGTGCCTTCGCTCTTGCGGAACATGGTGAGGTTCGTGATCAGTGTCTGGGCGTGTTGGTGGATGAAGTTGTCGCTGGCGCTGCGGTCATTCTTCCTTGAATACATGTCGGCGTTGTATCCATATACGAGGACGTTGGCCTGGGCGCCCTTGAGAGCGGGCGGCAGGAGGTCTGTCGGCCAGAAGGTCCCGTTGCTTGCTGTCCATGTCTTCTGAGGATCGCCGTTGAGACCGTGAACCAGGATGATGTCGACAGTGGCGTCGGGATGCGTGTAGACCGCACTGGTCTCGTATCGTTCTATTGGGAGGGATGGAGGTGTCTATAGATGCATATCGATGTTAGCCAAGAGCTGTTCAAGTATTCGGCCGAGATAACCTTTGTATGTATATGAGATGAACTGGGAACCTACCATGGTTATTATCGGAAGCAAAGCGGTCTAAAACAAAAGGAGTAACGTTGAAAAGTGAAAAGGTCAACTTCACAGCTCACAGAAAACGGTGCTCTACAAATGTAAAGTAATCAAAGCAGATGATTATGAATGAGTTTAATGTCGGACGACCGAAATCTGTCGGATGGTGAGACAAATGATCTACTTTTATAGAATGTTCTGCCTCATGCTACATGCGCACTCGCTTTGCCTACAGAATGTGATCCGAGAAACCGAGGAACAAACTTTTCCGCTCAACGGTCATGAAAGGATAAACTTGCAAAGTAATGACCAAGATTGTCAAGTTTCCATTTAGAACGAGGTACTGCCACACCCAGGATTCGGACTCGTAATGCCTTGCAAAAACGTAACGTTGGGATCCATTCCAGGGCCGAATAGCACCAACTATCGGGTGTGGCATGTACTGTCACACCCAGTTTGATGCGCTCGGGGTGTCATTCTATCCCTAGCCGGCTGAGGAGGGATCAAGAGCGGATGCGATTAATCTCCTACCGTGAGAGAGCTTCGGTCAAGAGTCTCAAAGACGTAGCCTAGCGCTTGGCGGCGGCGGCATGCGAGCCTGTTGAGGGTGCGAAACAGCTCCAGTCATACCTATATCCGGCTGCAAAAGTGACCGGCCGAAAGAGAGCCAACTCGGACGAGTCCGACAAGTGGCAAGAAACTAAGACGACTCTTGACTATGAACAGCAAATGTCCGCCTGTGTGATGGGGCACTGGGCTCAAGGCTCCTTCGCTTGATGCGCTATCCTGTGAGAGTGGTGTGGATGTAATAGAGCGTGAGAGCTGGTTCATGCGGGTGATATGGTGCCTATCACTGATGGCTCAGTATGGCCTTATCGACTAACATGTGCATCGTTTGTCACAAATGACGACGGCTGTTTGCGACGCTTCTTCGTCACGCCTGACAAAAACCGTTAAAAGAGATTAAATAAAACAGGTAGTAACACATCTTGTGAGTCCAAGGCAGCGTTGCTGGTGTGCTGAGGTTATCACAGTCCGGGCACTGTTATTGGCCAATCTGCCCTCACATTGTGTGCAGAGGCATCTTCAAATCGAACCGTGAACAACGATTACAGCGAGAAAGCGCATGATCGCACACTCTCAAATCAGATGGGGCGAAAATTTTCATCTGATTGGCCGAAATTGGCGCTTGGCCTAAGACCTGCACCGCCGTCAACAGCGTGAAAGTTAAACCCGTTAGGTTACATTGCGGTAACTTCCAAGCACTACTTTGGGGCCTGTGGATAAGGTCGTGTGCCACCACCACCAGTTCGAGTCATCACGCTCTCGGTGATGGCTATGCCCTGTGTATTCTCCATCTACCGTGTCGGAAGTTGATAAAGTGTTGAGCCGCCATGGGACGGCACACGAGCTGGACCAGAGCCGTCACAGGCCGTCGATAGCCTTGCACCGGGTGCGACCATCTCTGTCCATTCAGCGAATGCGACCCAGTTTGTCGAGCCTGTTGATGTCCTCAGAACCATCCACTCGGCGAGACATTTGACTGCGCCACTCCAGCAAGTTGAACAATGGGACAAGGCACGAACGCCAGAGCATCACGGCAACCAATCTCTGCATCCTGCGCTTGACTTGTGGTTGGATGAGTTCGTTTGGTCCTTGCATCTGTGTGTGGGGAGAAGGATGGTAACACTACCACACCCCCCAGGAAGTTGTCCAACCTACAGCATGACAGCTCACGAGGATCAAGAGAGACGGTACTGGCACAGCAGGACCGAAGGCCACCAGGTATTTGTCACAGCTCTTATTCTCGAGGCGCCAACATGATAACGTACTCCCTTGTGCTGTGACCAAACTGAGCCATGTCCTTGTCTCTGAGCTCCAGATAGCGGCTATCGGGTACTTTGTCGTGGTTGAGAGCTGTGCCATTGGCACTCTGTAAGTCAATAAGGTAAGGCTTCACTCGGCCAATCTTGTCTCCGTACTCGTTTCGTTTTTCCGTGTATCGAAACTGAATCACTGCATGTTGTTTGCTGATGCTGGGGTGCTCGGCCGGGAGGTCGACGACTGCCATTTCTCGGCCGATCAGCCAACAACTCCGCAAGCTAAGATTAATAGTGTCGACTATGTCGTCGCCCTTGAAGACGAATAGTTTCCACTGATCACGGGCAGGTGGTTTGCGCGCTTCTGGTGGCTCATGATACTTGAGCACCACAGACGTTCCGTCGGCTTGGGTAACCGAGTTGGAAGCTGCCGCTAGAACACCAGAGCTTCCAAAATTGGGCTTCTCTTTTGGCTTAACAGGTTCTTCGCCGTTTGTAATGGCAAAAGAATCCTCCTGCGACGGCAGCGGTCCCCCACGCTTGATGATATCTCGAGGTTCTCGTCGATGTTCCCTATCCGAATTTCTACCATCTTCATCACGTTGGCGATGGTCCGAATGCCGGCCACTGCGAGAAGTGTGGTGTCTGTCACTCCGGCTATCGCGGCCGCTTCTCCGATCCTCTCCACGCTGGCGCTCGTCGTCTCTATGATGACGGCGGCGATGCCGACCAGGAGATTCTGACCGTCCTCTCCTGTCACGCGATCTCCGCCGGTCGCTGCGGTAGTCGTCCGGAGCTTTCCGTGAGTCTCTAGAACCACTTTTCACAGTCCCATCATCGTTGCGATCACGCCTGTCACTGCGCCTGTCATCGTAATCGTCTGCGTGCGCCATAGCTGAATGTCGCTGAATAATTCCCACTGCTCGATTTGCCCGGGTTGACAAAGCTGCTTCAGACAAAGACAATGCGAATCAGCCACGAGCCTATGCAAGCAAACAATGGCTTGGACATATGCGCAAGACCAACAGGCTGGCGCAACGGGCAAGCAACCTCAATGGGGATAATTTGGCGAGTGCGAGCAGGAAGAAGCGAAAGCTCCATCTGAATGATGCCGAGTGGAAGTGGCTGCTGTCCAGAGTTCTACCTGCTGTCACCACCCGCCAAGATCTGCCAGCAACTGTTTTGGTGGGGCCGCGACGTCGGCAGGCTGGGTGCTGCAGGTATTATTAGCAGCACCCAGCACAGCAGAACCACGACAGGGGCAATAAGCCCCGCTAGATTTAACACACATGCAGCACTTGAGGCATTGCAACAAGATCCAGTTCCAGCCTCAACGTGCCGGGTGCCTATCCACATGCATGTCAGATCGATCTAGTTTCATGCAATTGATTGACCAAATACAGAAAAGCCGACATTAAACAACGAACGACCCGTCCCCACTGATCTAGCCACAAGAAACCTTCTTTTGGTGAGGCGAGGTTTTCCGTGAAGCTGTTGGAAAAGCCTCCCTCTACCGCCAACGCGGCTTGAACATGTGAAAGCGCGACGGTTTTCTCCAACCAGCATTGAATCATCCTCCACATCCTAGTACTTCCGCTCGCGTTTACGTCAGAATAGGGAGGGGGGAGAAAGAAAAGGAAAAAGGAACATTATGCTCAGAGCTGAATAGCCATGCAACGTTCCACTTGCAAGAGCCCACAACACAGACCGTGGGCGAGTATCAACTGAGAAATCAGTAGAACAACTGCATGAGCATGTTCCGCGCTATAACCTGAATCATAGACGGCAGTCTATCATGCCTCCATCTCCAGGCCCTCCAGGTTGATAATTTCTCGCACAGCTTCATCCACTCCATCAACAACAGCTGTAGGGTGGATGCTCAGCGCACCACTCAGCCCATCAATCCAGCCTGAATCCTGCCGACATACCCATATTCCCTTGAGACCTGTAGCAACAGCTCCGATGGCATCGAAAGGGTTCGAGCTGATGAGATACACCTTTTCGGGCTGCGATTCAAAGCCAGCTATCTTCGCCATGTGCCTATAACTCCTAGGATCTGGCTTGAACACTTTCAGCGGATCGACGCTGACGATGTTGGAATCCGCGAACTTGACTGGGGACTCGGCCAGAAACGGTGATGTTTTCAGAGATGCTTTGATCATGTCGACTGTGCCATTGGAGAATATGTACAACTCAACGGTCGGGAACCGCGAGACGACCGACAAGCCCTCTTTGGCGTCTGCAAACGAATCCAGCCCATTGTATGCTTCTATTATACGCTCCTCATGGTCCTTGGAGAGCTCCAAATTTGCTTCCGCTACTGCATGACGAAACGAATGTCTTGTCAGATCGGCAAAGGGCCGGTACATGCCTGGCCAGTATGAGTCGCACATCGCGCAAGGGACAGAAACAACAGTAAAAAAAAAGACTCTCCATATTTGATTGTTTTGCTGGATCACGAATGTGATGGCGTTGGCATAATGACTCACCCATGCAATTGCTTCGCCAGGTATATTCTAGTTGGTATCGCCTTGCCTGCGCGGCTATGGTATTTGCCTGCTCTTCCCCGTAGATTCTGCTGAGTTCTTTCGCTATTGACTCAGTCGACAGCAATGTGCCGTAGAGATCAAACGCAATGACCACCTTTGCCATGTTGGGCTGAAAGTGATAATACGTTGCTGGTGGTAAGTCTTGACGGCAAGTGATTTGTCGGATGTGACTCAGCTCGGCGAAAGGCTGTACTAGATTTCAAGGCTGACAGGTAGGTGCGGTTTTCCGCAGCATGTCCCAGATTCCGTCTGGCAAATGAAAAAAACTATTAGAGAGCTGCTGAATTATCACCTACCATATGTTGTGATGGCAAGCACCCCACCTGACATTGGAAATCGATGTTGTCACTATTATAATAAACCCCGCGCTTAAGTCTAGCAGGAGACCCAAGCTCACACCCTAACATTCATTCCGCTTGCTAGGTTGTCGGAAATCCCGCCAATCATTCCAGATCACATAATTCCCCTTCAAAACTTTCATATACTGTGCATTCGCTTCGCCTCTCAATCACAGGATTCAACCAAACTTGTTCTCAGCTTAGTCTCGGGCAATAGGAAAACGTCATAAACATTCGTCGGGAATTTTTCACGACGGGGAAAAGCCCGCTGACCTAACACGTTCTTGTTTCATGTCGGACAACGGATCCAATTCGGGCTTGGGCCGAGGCGATGAGGACCAAATAGACCAGAATTACGCCGTGCTTCGAGACTGCTTTTCGTCAATCCTTCTCAAACCATCAGATTCGAGTAGAGAGTCAAACAAGAAGCAAGCACGGCGCCGAAGGCGAAACCAATCGTCCTCTCACCAGACTTCCATAGCTCCAAGTGAGACGTATATGCAAAATGACGCGGAAGAGCTTTCCGATTTCATCGATTATCTGGCCGGGAGCATCTTTGATGTCTTTCCGCTGGCCTTGAAGCAATTGGACCACAGATCATGGCGGGAATCCGAAGACCTCCAGACCCAGTTCGCACTACCTCTGGTTCCAGAAAATTTGTCTGTTCTCGACTTGCCGCTGTCCGTTTCCGAAACTTTGGTTGCCTACAACCTTGTAGCTGCAGATCCCACCCTTGACTCTGGTCTCCCCGCCACGACAGAGGATTTCTTGGTTCCGATAATGACATCCTATATCCAAACTTTGGTTACGCCGCCACCAGCGTCTTGGGCTAGCCGCACGGATGCTTGTGAGATTTGCGAGCGTGACTGGATTCCCTTGTCATACCATCATTTGATCCCGAGATTTGTCCATGACAAGGTTGTGAAGCGTGGTTGGCATCTCAAAGAAGACCTTCAGAATGTCGCATGGCTTTGCGGAGCGTGTCATCGCTTTGTTCACCAGTTCAAGTCCCACGAGGAGCTAGCTCGTGATTACTACACAGTTGACCTTCTGGCAGAAGAAGATGTTCAGAAATTTGCTGCCTGGGTCGGGCGTCTTCGATGGAAGGGCGGAAAAGCGCGATCACGGGTCAAGTAGCAGAAGTGCGGTGTTAATGAGGGAAGAGCTCACATGGTGCCGCGAGGACGACTTACATAGGCTTCCCCGTATAAGAGGCTGTAGTGCCGGATGACTGCCCCAGTCGCCATTTCTTGGTACTCGGGAGCCGGGCGACATGCTGGAATTATCGGCACTAGGGTATTCTTTAATTTACAAGAATGTCACCAAAAATAATGCGTGGGGTGTGGAGTAGTCGAAAATCGGAGTCGGGGCTCGTGATGGTCCCGGAACATACACAAGGGCAAGGATAACGTATTTAGCATTTTGGCGCAGATCCCAAAAGGTGTGAACATCTGGGGCCGCTAAGCAGAAGCAACGGCGCACTATTGAGCGTGCCTTGAGGGTGAACCTCCATGTCTGATATCTCATCATGTATTCTCGGGAGGTTACCCCCGAATTTGGCCGGAGGGTCTTCAATTCCATTCGAGGTGGTGGGCCGGGGTGGTCTGGCAGCAACAGTATTTTGGTTGAACCAGAATTTGTGATGGAAGGCTGTCTCGTTTGGGGATTTTAAGCCGTCGTTCCAGCTTGTCTCGCCGCGCAGGCCAAGATGAAAACCCTGCCACGTGGGCTGAATACACAATGGCCGGTGTCCAAGACGGTTATGAGATGGACTGGATGGATTTGTTGTGGAAGAGGCTGGGATGGACCTTCCATGGCGCCAGGGCCTCGCCGTCCTTGCCTTCCTCGACAGCCAGCCAAGAGCCGGGCAGCACGTGATGGTTCCCCTAAAACCGACGCAACTTCAACGTCCCCCGGCGGATGGATTGATTGTCCTGACCCACTATTGGCCGCTGTAAATGCTCCTTGAGACTAATGTTGCTTGCTCTTGCATGCGAGTAATGGGCAGAATGATCGATGCGACGACAAGAAATCTTCTTTGGGCGTCTGGATTCGATTCGAGACGCAGTCGTTCGCCCCCACGCAAGCAAGGCCATGGCCATCTGCCGACACCCCATTTAATGTCTTGAATAGCTGCACCAGGGACGGTTTGTTCATGGCCCTCATGCTTTGGCATGCCTGACTTCGTCAACGCTTCCAGCAGATAATATGACATGACAATATGGCCAAGCAGGATTCCGACGCTGTACTCAAGGCTCCTGCGCCTCTGCGACAACGCGATGGCACTCGAGGGTATTCGACGGGGTGTGTGAATTGTCGCCAGAGACATGTCAAAT
>AFRD01000380.1:0-34414 GCA_000222875.2 Periglandula ipomoeae IasaF13
TCCGGTCGTAATTTCTTGTTTTTTTTTTTTTTTTTTTTTTTTTTTTTTTTTTTTGAGCATATGATGGCTCCCTAGAGGACATATACCCAGACTTGTTGTTTTGTTTTGGTTAAGCTTAAGATTTTTCCTGGATTATGTATTTCATCTATTTATGAGACAGATCATAGTCTTGCACATATCATTGGGAGTAGTTGTGACCAGCCGCTCAATAATTGACACACGATGTACACTCATGCTATTAATAACAGACGCTGTTGCAGTTTCCATCTGTATATTGCCTCATGCCACCTCACTTGTTCTCTACAAAGTAGAGTTTTGTTAGTAGTGTAATTCTCATCGGGTACAGATCCTCGACCGGTGACGCGACACGTGATGCAACAGCCCAGCCGCCCGGGCGAAGCTGACCAACACCTCGACAGCCACCCCACATCCTGTGCAGTGCAGCGCCGTCAAGACTGATTAGATGCGCAGTGAGCGGTCGCATTGCATTATCGCAGTCCGCCTATGAGACAAGACTGTTTCTTCAACAGACGTACCACTCTTGTCATCTCAAACTGCATGGGACTTTGACTATAGCATTAGGTACATGCGATCAACACCGCAACAGCATTGCCGCACATGGATTACTGACCGGGAACTAGGCGAGCGGGGCGGGATGGGTTATGGGAAGTCTCCCCTCGAATAGCTTCAACATTCGCCAGCTGTGATGGAGCCTGCCGCGGATGATGACCTGTATGAGCATTCTGATGATGGTATCAGGTCTGAAGATGAACGTCAGGCACTCTCGCCAGCCGATGGATACTTCCGTGGCATAGCTGCCATTGGAGTGGATGGCTCTCAGTCGAACGGCCCATTGGCGAGAGGTCCGTTGTCGGCGAATGTGCCCGTTGTACCAAATATCATGGTTGAGGACCCTTCAATTCGCCAAGACACGACGGCAGAGGCAAAAGCACGGGAAGCGGCAGAGGAAGCATCCACCTCTGCCGAGGGTCATGCTCAGCCTGATCAGTCGCCAAATGACCAAACTGATTCTTCCGATGCGCCGCAAATAGAGGTTCCGGCCGCTCCATCTTCAGCTCAACCGAATTCTCCAGCCTCGCCACAAGCCCAGCCAGAGACAATGGCAACCCGGCCTGCCGAGAGTGCATCAGTTTACTCACCAATACGACAATCCCCAACTCGAAGACCACAGCCCATGCAGCGTATTGATCCCGTGCTGTTTATGGACGCTCCACCCACGTATTCTCCAAGGTCACCGACTACATACGGATCTACGACAACCATGCCGTCACCACACACCACACAGCCTCCAGGAGCTGTGCCTGATGAGCAACAGCCACTTTTATCATCCATGTCCCGACGTATGAGCTCATCTTTAGCAGAAATGGGAGCACCAAACTCGTGGTCGAGCGGCATTGGATGGGAATCGGGGATCAAGACATTCAGGACCAAGGCGCGGCTCATTACCGCCGCTATACTTTTGATATCTATGATTGTAGGTATCACAATTGGCTTTTTAGTGACTCAGAACACAAGATTTGTCACACTTATCACCAGACCTGGTCAATTCCATGTTCTATTCTCTCTTGGACTATCCTAACACCAAATCATTAGAGCGACGAGTTTGTCGAGGAGCCTATCACGCCTCCTAACGAGCCTCATGGACCACAGCAATGGAGGCCAGTCCACGGATGCCTGAACACTGTCAAAAGTCGTCTAGAGGCGGGATCGAGCTACTCATTCCATGCGTATCGTAACCTCACTGTCCTGCAATTAGTCCGACGATACGCAGGTACCCAGCAAGCGCGAGGTGAAGACATTCGGTCAGCTCATTTTGAGCCCCACAGTGAGCGCCGCGTATCCATCTGGATATTATGCTATAGAAGCCGTCTCCAACATCGAACCCTTGGGGGTTACTTTTGGTATATCCCCGGATACAGATATCCTCAAGATAGTTTCACCGGGATGGGTCGAATGGCATGATCAGCTAGACCCGTGCATCCAGCTGCGCATTACTTTGTATATTCCACGAGGAGGGATGCTTCGAGCTCTCGACATTCAAATACAAAATCTCGAGATCGAAATCGCGAATGGTCTGGATATGACCGTGACGGAGGATACTCAGCTTCTCACGTTTTCCGGTTATATACACGCTCCTGAGAAACTGAAGAATCAAACCACGGCGCCGTATAAGCTTGAAAGTGCCCTACTGGTGGCACAAAGTATCGGTGGCCTAATAAGCGGCTGGTATCCCATATACGACACACTCACGCTCGTAGCCAGATATGGCAATATTTTGGCCACCGTGGGGCACAAACTGCTGAAAGCCGGACAACCAAGACCCACAAAGTTGGACGTGGTATCCTACAGCGGGAATATCACAGTTTTGGAAGTCACGCAGCCTCGCGCAGAAATGCTGTTGCGCGACCATAGAGTCTTCATCCAGTCTGACTCGGGGAACATATACACAGAGACGATCCACAGCTCTTCGGTCATAATGCGGACACTCCGGAAATTTGAATGCAACAGTCTCCGGCGTCGGACAGTGACTGCGTAGAATGGGGCTATCCATTCTGCACGCTCCAGACGGACACAGCATCCGGATGGACAGACATCCTCGTCAAACCGCCGTCGCAGTCAAACATTGGCAGTAGTAGCTTTCTGGGCTTCAGCAATCCTGCCAACGTATCCATGTCGTCTTTAAACTCTATCCATGCGTCGTCGAGCGGTGACATATTTGCTCGGTATCCAGCATTGTGGGAAGGAAACATCTTTACTTCGACGATTGCGGGGACGATGAATTACACAGGGCGGGGCCTCGTTATGAAGCCCTGGGATGCCATTAATAAGAGGCTGAAGGGGAAGAAAGGCGATGGTGATTCTTTGATGAGAGTGAGCTCGAGGGAGGGGAATCAGAGGGTTATGATAGGTGACTAGGTTTGATGACGAGGAATAGGGCTTTGTAAGAGCGCGTTTTTATCGCAAGTTAGACATTTCGAAGAACACATGTTCGAGGTCTTACAACGTTATTACAATTAGAGCGCATGTGTTACTATCTACTCGGTTGCTCCGTTTCCTTGTTCCAATCATTACCGCTTGCCACCGTCCGATATACCCGCCCGCGCATCGCTTCTTGGCCATTTCGTGCGCGTCTCGTGGGGGAGAGGAGCCTCGTGCAACAACACACCGCCGAGCGAGCTAAAATTGCAGTCCCGGATGTCGAATTTAGGCCCAGCACACTAGCCATTCACTCGAGTCCAGGCAAAGTGCGTCGACGTTGGTATGTGCCAAGTCCCTGGTATATTCTGGGCATAGGCATTAGCAACTGTCGCGCCCGTCTCTGACTGGTCTGGTTCGACTTCTTCTGGTTGCTCCTCCCTGCGCCAGGCCTGTTATCATATCGGCTCCACTATCAATCACCGTGCTCCGCCTCCAATAAAGTCCCACATCCTCGACAAAGCTTTCCAGAAACGAAGGCCTGCGACAAGGTAGAGTCAAATCGCGCAACGCCAACATATATACCAAGCCCTCACTTTCCAGGCCGATTCCTAATAATTCGCGACGCACAGCCCCAGGCCTAGAAAGGACTTCTCGGCGGCCCCGTTCACCGGTCCGTGAGCCAAGCAAGGACTATTTTCTCTGCTTCTACATGGCCAGTCATTATTATATTCCCAATTTGCCTATTCCGGCTAGAACAAAATCTCCACTCACCAAGCATGTATGTCTTGATGGAATATTCTCTACATAGCTTGACCACGCCTGAACGTTCATATCACTGGGTCCTCCAGTTGCTGTTGTGCTGCAATAACGCCAATGATCGGGTTCTTTGGGCTGAATTCAACATAGGAGAACGAGAGGGCAGAACAAGTGTCGATTCTGTGTATTGAAACCTCTGACACCTTTAGTGTGATCTGTCGGGGTAGTTGCTCGACGACGTCGTGGTACGAAGCGTCAGACGAGTTCTTGACACAAATCTCAACCTGTTCAAGCCGATAGACTGTGTACTTGAATTCTTCATTTGACTTCGGGAACGTCAGGAAAGCTTTTCATGACCATTAAATCATTGTCTTCGAGACACCCTCTTATTCTTCTTTCTCGAGCATCTGCTATCCTTGAGTTTCGATGTGACTGCCACAGCCACAACTCCTATGTCATGTTCTGGGACTGTTATTGGAGAAGCCATCCCAGTCACATCAACTAACATGATGCTTAGACGAGTCAACGGCGATGGAACCCAACTAGAGGAGGGCGAGGGCGAGAGTGAGCTAAGCGATCCCGATAGCAGCGAGGCTTTCAACGAAGCTGGAAGACGAAATTGTGGTGAGCGGTCGTTGTGTTCGAACAAGTTTTCAAGTCCAGAGGGCCTGAAACTTCAGATAAACATGATGCGCGCTTGCGAGATCCAAATGACCGGGGTGTAGCATGTGTAACTAGATGAATTTAAGATTCCAGTATTACGAGTGCGGGATTATTTCGAAATACGAGCTCATCGGTGTGCTGTGCGCCGACCACTGCAACGATCAAGGTTTAGCCGGAATCAGTTCAGGTCTCATACTGAAGCTGCCGTTTAGGACATATGCCTGATCTGTGGAATTTTACCCTGAGTGACTCGAATTCTTGGACGCCGTCTTTCGCAAGCAGCTTAAGACGAATGCGAGGCGCGTGTAGATGTAGCATCACCCCCCGACGGGTGGAAAAGGTTCAGATTGAGGTAAAGTATGATCTCTAATTTATATGTCGTGCCAATGACGTGGAGACAAGTGGACTCTCCACGAAGCTACGCTTGTTTCATATGCCGCACCGCCACAAGCTAGTAAAATCCCTGACTGTCGGCTCGATATTTAACTGCGAGCCTTGGCCACTGCAACTCAGAAAAAATCATGCCCACTCCCATTAGCAATAGCCACTTCTCTTAGAACACCAGCAACAACCTAACATATATGATACATCGTTTCAGTCTCACTTATTTTTAAAACGTTCCCTGTTTCTCGCTAAGCCTTAGCAATGAAAGTCTACTCGATTCAAGCAGTGACACTCGCAGCATTCGCGTTACCTCTGCTCCCATTCTGCCAAGCTTTGATACCAGGAATGGGATGCGTTTGCATGGTATGGTGCCCAGACTCCTGGGATGCGGCTTGAAAGCAAAAACTAATCAAGGCATAGGCACCAGATGGATCGGGCCAAGACAAATCGAATGTGGATCGTACGGTCCGCTGTTGCCAACCGGAGGGAGGTATGGCACCTGCATATCTTGGGTTTATATGACTTTCATCAATAACATAACACGGTCAACTTTTGGGACAGGGGGAATTTTTACTGCTATTTCCCGAACAACATCGACCCTGCTATCTGGGATCAGGCATGCTGCCGTAGGTGTTACGGAGAAGGAACGTATGGTTTTTGCAACAGAGCTACGTGATATTCGACCTCGGAGATAGATATTGATCTGGTTTTCCAATTTTGACTGCCAGCCACTGTTTTGGCACACAGTGTTAGATGCATTGCCATGCGCGGAGTTTGCGAATGTAGGAAAGGCTTATCAAAGATGTATGATAAGCGAGACGATGACGTGGTTCATACGCGAGCGGCGAATTTCAATTCCCCCATCTCAGTTAATGTTAATTACGCCACACAATGTCTTTAAAATTGAGATTTTGTTTGAGATTCGGTACATGAATCACAAACCTAACCCTAACCCTAGAAGGATCTACGAGACGCATTTATCGCAATGTGTATGGCCTGCCGCGGGGCGAATCAGAAAACGGAAGCGCTGATTGCAACACATGGGTTACAGAATATGAGATAAATATAACATGAATTGTAAACTGAAATTGAAAAGCTGGAAATAAATAAGGGTAAAATCATGTTTGAAGCTTTTCACTTCATCATTTTGTCGATGGCGGAGTGCAAGGCGCGGCTCTGCATCTCGCATGATAAAGTTGGACAAATTGGCTGATGCAGCTTATCAGCCTACTCGCGCAACGCCAAAAAGTCAGCTCAAGTTACTCAACACTGCCTTGTTAATTTATTCCCGGCTATTCGGCCTAAAGTCGAAGGATGCCCTCCTTCCAAAATAGGCAACAAACAAAATCATGCTAGCGCGAGTGCTACCATTCTTACTCACGCCGAAAGCCAACTTGCAACGGGGCGCCGTTTCTCTCCGATGAGAACGACGTTAAATTAATCTATTCGGCATGACCCTATGACTCTAGACTACGCAACTCCCAAGTGCGGCAAGTGCAGCCAGCCCTTTCCAACGAGACCAGTGTGAGCGATTGGGTGCCTGTAGATCCGAGCACTATCTTTAGACCTCTGCTGAGGGAACCCCTGTTAATGTCTAATACCCGAATAGTTAGTTGAACAATTTTAGCTCCGTGAGCTCAAAGCTTTGGGGTCAGGTCTGACATGTTTTTGGAGGACACCTTCCGTATTTGTATAATGGGGTTGAGATGGAGTGTAAGCACGACATGGAGACATTTTCGGCGAACTAGAGAAGCGTTGAAGATTTTATATAAAGATGGACTGGTTGCCGAAGTGAATGGATATGAAGATAGGATATGCAAGCAGCCAAGTTCAAGTGCGAGAATCACAACATGTGGACCCTTACACTTACACTCGCGGCTCTCGTGCCCATCATCACAGCCTCCGTCACACCCCATGGCCTTGCCATCGTGAAGACAACAACTCTCCAGAATGGCCAAGTAATAGACTGGATTCACCGTTCCTCCCAGGGAGACATCGCGGCAGCACCCCCCTTCGCGCCGCTCAACAACACCGCCCCTTCCCTGCGTCACATCACCATCTACGCCGGCTCTGCCTCCGGGCCCGACGACACAGTGCCCATCCTCCGTACAACTAAATACGGCGATGCCATGCCCAGAAAGCAGCTCCCTGGAGACGCTAAGCTCCTCCGCCGCATCAACCATCCCCATGCGCGCGACAACTACGCCGGCAAGCACTGGTACGCCACCACACTGCAGCGCATAGACAACCACGGCGGCAGCGCAACCTTCTCCCGCTTCAAAGCGTATGTCCAAAGCGTCGGCGATTTCTCATTGCTTCAAACCGCCGTCGTGCGCACAAACGTCCCCGGCGCGCCGGGGCTAAAGCGTCAGACCGTCGAAGCAGGCTGGATCAATTTCCCCCAGCAGATCCGCGACCCTCACCTCTTCACGTACTTTACCACCGTATCGCACACTTCAAACGGGGACTCCATCGGTGGTTGGAACACAGATGTACAAGGCTGGGTGCAAGTAGACTCGCAGTACCACCCGGGCACGGTCTTCCCGCTCTCCGTAGTAGACGGGGACCAAAAGGATCTCCAAATTCGGTACCTACTCCATGAAGGAAACTGGTGGCTTGGCATCAACGATAAATGGGCAGGCTATTACCCCGCTAGTATGTTCTCGAGGAACGGCGCCACGAGCGATACTAGTCTTGAGTCAAAGGGGGATTTCTTATACTACTACGGCGAGATATACCAGGGTGAGACGACCCTCACGACGACGGACATGGGAAGCGGCCATTTCGCGCAGGAAGGGTACAAGAAGGCGGCGTATATCAAGCAGATTATGTATACGGATGTTCAGGGGACCGAGGGCGATTACGACGGCAGTCAGGGGACGAGCGTGGATGATGAGAATCGGTATAGTTTGCAGGCGGCGTGGAAGTCGGGACAGGACGGGTGGGGGAGTTACTTCTTCTTGGGGGGACCGGGGGCAGGTGGTGTTATTGGGGGGGGTAAAGATTTGGGCAGGGTGGCTGAGAAGTTTGAATAGGTGCTGTACATATCGTGGATGGGGCGAGGACAGGAAAAAATAAATTGAGTGTTTTTGTTCGTGACAGGAATTGTGTGGTTGACCTTGTCAATGCCGAATTGAACCTTCCCTTTTTGGAAGGAGGAAGTCGTCCGGGGTAATCTGGGTAGAGGGTCTCCGATAACGCATCGTGCATCGTGTCAGAAAAGACTGGTTTGAGATGCGATTGGATCACGTATTTGGAAGATTGGTGTAAGGAAGATGGGTGCTTCTGCCCAAATGATTGCATTATGAGATCTGTACTATCTATTACTTGAGACACCCCGTATATCATCCTGAGCGAATCAAACATGTGAGCTATGTGCTTACATGCATGCCTTGTTCAGATTATCCTTCCACATTTGGCAAACCTACACCTTCTTGCCAAACAACGCCTTGAGCTTGGCAGCCGGGCCGCTCTTCGAGGCGAAGCCGTTCTCAGGTTCGCCTGAAGCGAGCCGCGCAGCATTGATAGCTCGAAGCTTCGCGGTGCCGACTCCCGCCACGCCGCCTTCCTGGTTCTCTCCCAGCCATGGCTTCTTGGAGTCACCCAGGACACTGCCAGACAGGAAGTAGATGACCAGACCAATGATGATGCAGACGAAAGCGATGGGGTACATGAAGTGAATGCTGAGGCCGAAGACGTGGATGCCAATGATGACACCCCAGAAGTTGGCCGTTAGGAGTGAAATGTCGAAGAAGGCAGCGCTTCCCATGCGAAGGATGAGCGGAGCCAGCGTGTAGAAGAAGGTAAGACACAACGTGTAACCCACGAGGTAGCCGCCCACCTTGCCACTCCAAGCCGATCCCGCAATCGTGTGACGGTCGAAGATGGTCGCCTGGACTCCGTTGATGATGACGCCGAATAAGCCCATGAAGGAAAGGACATGGTGCATCGGGGCCTTGGATACCAGCCACTCCTCGAGAACATTGCTCGTACCGTACAGAGTGGCTCCGAGAAGACCAAACAAATCGCCCTTCAGCTTTGATTCTCCGCTGCCTTGGCCGCTATCTCTTTGAACGATATAGTCGGATCCCAGCAGAATGCCCATGCCGCCACAACAGATGATGATACCGGCAACTTGTGTCCATTTGTAGCGGACTTTGAGGAGGAAGAACGAGATGAGAACCACGCAGACGATTGACCAGAAGTTCAACAGCTGCGCCGACAAGATGTTGGTGTACGTATACGCCAAAACGGTAAAGTAGTTGCCCTCTACATCCAAAAACGCCATGATCAAATACTTCCAGCCATCTCGGTAGGCAACGCGGGCCCAGACACGAGGGCCATCGCGAACAAGGAAAATGGTGTTGTAGATGACAGCGAGGAAGACGTAGTTGAAGAGCGTCTGGAAAGCCGGAGCGCTGAAGTTCTCCTGGTTCAGGAAACTAGTGAAGGTGTTGGTCGCTGTGATGCAAAGGGCCAGAACCTGGCCGATCGCAACCACGATCCAAAAATCCGCCGTCGCCAGATAGCTCCACCAGTGGACGGACTTGGATTCGAGGATGTAGAGACCCTGGGAAGCCTCCGCAGTCTCGGAAGATGTCTCACCTGCGACGACTGCGCCGCTGTTCAGGCGGTCACTGCCAGAATCGTTCTGGCCCGATAAAGCATTGGCAGAGGAGCTGATGACAGTCTTGTTAGGACTGCCCAGGTCCTCGTGGTGATGGTTATCGGCCATGAGTCCGGTTTGTGAGGTTAAGTTTTCGCTGTGTGCACAATCCTGAGAATTGAGCGGCTCGTAGCGGTGACTGGGTTTCTTCCAGAGAAGATTGCGAATGTAATCGAAGTTGATGGGTGCGCCGATTGATCGGGTCATTCAACGATATGCTAAGCACTCTGGGTCAGTCCCGGACCATTGTGACTGATGGTGTGATGCGCGCGGCGGTTGGTCATACCAGGTCGCTTCTCTGGAGCGGTAAAATTTGTACTAGGTGTTGCACAGTGATGTAGCAACTGAAAAAGTTCTAAAATCGTGAGTGTTCGTCACAGTCTTTCTTCGTCCCCAAAATGCAGCAAGCGCAAAGACTTCAAGTCGCCTGCCGGTTTCCCTATTGCCGTGGGCGGCACATGCAATGATGCGCCGAAATCGTGGTGTTGAGGTTCGTGCGCCTGTCGCAGAGTGACATGTGCTTGGAGGGCGAGGCGGGAGCAAGGGTCGGCTGTTTTGCGTTGAGCGCTCCTCCTGTGCACAGAGAAGGAGTGGTATGATAGAAGGATGCAATTAAGAATGCTCTGGGTTGCAACAACATGCAGATGCAAATGGCAAAGTCGATGGGAATGCGAAGCTTAAATCGATTTCGCTTGCGGCGCTCAAATAAAAAAAAACTTGCGTCTCGCGGCCGCCGCGCAGCCCCCAAATGGCTGTAGCTGGAGCTGGCAGTGGCCGTGGCGGCGCTTGTGGCAAGAGCTGAGCGGGGCAGAAGCGTGAGATGCGCGGGTCGTGCCTGCCGTCCAATCCGCGCGCCCTGTTTGGCCGGGTGCAGCTGCCAATCTCCACGGCCACGTTCTGAAAAGGGTCTGAACTAGCCTGGTGGGCTGCTGGCCTGTTCTAGACTCATTGGCGGCTGCGGTGCGGACCACTCTCCGGCAAAAATCCTTTGATAAATTTGCTTCACCTTTTCCTTCACGTTTCAACGGCGGCTCACAGTCAGAGCTCTCAGACCCCGAATCTCAATAATAGTAGCTATCATTTAATCAATCTATTAGAAGCACTATCCTCTTCCCTTTGTCGTCGGTGTCTTTGCATTCTCTCCATGTCCATCACATCCCCCGCATCGGCACGCCTCGAACCTGCAGCGTCCTGTGGCGCCGCTATTCGACGCCCCCGCCGTGCTCCTTCGATGGTGCGCGAGCTCATCACACCGTGAGCAGATAGCCGACAGAGCTCACTTTTCTGAGGCCAATAGCGTCAAATGGCCATCAGCTCGGGGCTCATGCCTTGGGCCATGTAGGATTGATATGCCGATACATATTACGTCGAGGCCACGCCAAGGGCAGCATCGTCCTATGTCGAGTGGAGACCCCAATTTCGACGTGCCTCAGGAAGTTCTGTTTTTGCTGCTGATGCCTTGGCGCCGAATGGTTTGACGCTTGACCCCATGATACTATGCCGTGGCACATCTCGCGGTTCCATTGACCATACGATCTGGGCACAGGGGCACGAATTTAATCGATGCTCCTGCACAAACAGCTCATCGGAGATTAAGCCAGATTGTTCACTAGATCGGAGCTCAATGAGTTTCTCATGACGCAGGGCGTATACCGGCCATGGCCGCCCGAATCATCTTTGCGATCATAACGTTGGTTGCTGTGCTTGCACTGGGGCCGCGGCTCAATTCTACCGTCTTGGCGTCAGTACTCATTCGAGGGGGCACAGGATGGGTTACACTAGCGACTGACCTGTAGAAGATGTTGGTTGACTGCCTTCAACAGCAGCGTCAGTGCTTTGGGGCACCGGCACCTCACGATCTGGGATGGACGCAATTTCTTTGGCAAGCAGATCATAACACTCTTCCTCGGATCTGACTGTCGTGGTAGTCCGGACAGGGGTTGCTACGAATGATCAGCGTCGGGGATTTCCGAATAAGCAGCGCCAACAATCGTGTAAAATCTCGAATGCAGTAGCATGTTCCAAGAACACGGGCTTCAATGAACATATCAACATATCCGCGAGACTCACCTTCATTGGGGGGCATGGTAGGCTGCGATTGGTAATGTCCACCAAGTCGAATCACTTGGTTAGGGTAGGTCCCTGGGGAAACTGTGCTGAACATTTCTGGGTGATCTCTGCAAGTATACGCCCTTGGTCGATACAGAGCCGAATGAGCCTGGTCACGAGAGGGGAGGTAATCGTTGGTCCAGCAGGTGCTTGGAAGCAATTGCCTTCGCCTTTGGTCCCCGAAGCTTGATGAGAGCTGGGTTTGTGTCCGAAAAATGGTCAGAGAAGGGATATGACCAACAAAGACATTCACGGCTGGGGAAGCGTTATGGCGAGCCATCACTTATATTCTCGCGCAGGGTCTCAACGCGTGTTTAGGGTCGCGGTGGATCTGTGGCTTCGAGACAGGAACGTTTGGCTGGCTACATCATTTGTCCCGATACAAGCTCTCGCGGCCCACTCTTTCGTATTTCGTACCGCAACTACAGGTGGATTATGCCAAGGATACGGTCATTGCCAGCGGGTAATAAGCTTTAACGTCTGTCTTCGGTGCTCCCGCCGAAGTATGTTAGCGCGGCTCTCTGCCTCGCGGCATCATACTCTGGCTGGACTAACACATGAACTGACACAGCAGCCCAGATCATCGGTTCAGTCACCCACAGCTGGTGTCGTGAGACTCGCCATATGCGCTAGATCCTTTGATCGGGTTGGGCGTTCATGAAGAATGCGATCCATACGATGCTCCCACACTCATTTGGTCTGCTCAAATGCGCTGTGCGCCAGAAGAGTCAGCCTGATGGGGTGTAATTTTGAGTTGATTGAACCAAAAAAAAAGACATCAGTCCAGCCTGTCCTTCAAACGGATAGTCAGTCAATGTCGCCAGAAAGGAATATCTCAGCTCGAATCGATTTGCTCCACCCGAATTTCAAACTCGTCATAATGCCTTCAAGCTTCTCCAGTCCCGTCACTCCTTTTCAGCCATGCAATGATTTTTCCTAAAAAGGTAGCCTATCATCGGTGCCCCATCCGCTTCCCAAAAGGGAAAACGAGGCCACGCCCTTTGGTAAGGGATGCTTTGTAGCTTGCCATGGCGTCAAGATATTACAAGCACCTTCTGCTTCCGCAAGAATGTAAACATTGCATCTCAAGCAGGATCAATCGATCCGTTAATTCACCTTGCACTTGGTTTCTTTATTGTTTCTTAATGCAACACCAAGCCGCCGTTTGTTCGATGGAACCTGTTAGGCAGACTGATGCATCTTATCAGGGACTCTCTGAGGTGCCAGGATTAATAATAGCTCTGTCCCGCGTCCTCTTGGTTTATTTCCACCAACCTCTTCATAGATGCGGTAAGAATTCAGCCTTGTGGCGGCACTTGCCGACCGGCTACAATTTCCGCATCCCTGCAGAATCTAGTGGGAGGACTGTTAGTGTGGCCTCTTCGAGGTAAGCACATGGCAGTCATCAACGACAGTTCCTCCGTGTACACATGCGTCACGCGGCTCTGGCGCCGTATTCCCGCTAGAGTACCCATCCTGTCTGCCTTCGACACTCCGAGTTCTGCGAGAGTCCCGCAACAACTATTGGCGGTTTTCTCGGTGGTCTGTAATTCTCGTCAGTGCTTAATTTATATTCCCTGCCAGCAATCTCAATAGCCGTTGCCAGGCAGTGATTAGAAATGTGTTGGTAATAAAGCCCCGTTCAATTACCGCATTCCGCCATGCGCTACCTGCAAGCTTCCCTACTGATGCACAAAAAGACGCTCCTTCTGATAATGGGTCAATGGGTCAATTTCGGCCGATTATGCCCGAACCCTGAGAAATGATACCTGACAACTAGCGAAGAAGATGCCAAGCTTACCTACCCGTCAGAGGGCGTTTGACGCCCCGAGTACTCTTTCAGCTCAACGGAGCCACCGTGATTGGCTATGGTCGGGTGTGCTTGGGTCGAGATGAGATGCAAATAACCCGAGAAGCTGAGACCAACAGGCACAAGCTGTCCAGAAATACGACCTCTTGTAGGGCTGACTTGACCAGGGAATCCCAAGCTCCCCGCCCGGCCCCCAAGGCTAGGCATACTGGTACCGTGATGGTCCTTCGACCGACCCCACTTACTGAATACCGGAAGCTGCGCGAGCAACTTGTCAAATTCATGATCAAAACGTTATTTTAATTAAGGGGCTGTTTCACGACTACCTGACTCTAGTTGGATTGACCTCACGGTCGAGGACGCCTCCGACTAAGACATATCCAGCTTTCTCAACGCCCCTGATGGCTCACTCAAATTCATGGCACAACTACCGCGCAGAGGTCTGAGACCCCTTCTCGACATCGGACCGCACTCCGGCCTGTTCTAGCGTCTTTTCGCTTTCAGCTGTGCTTGGAGTGCTGTCCTCCTCTATTGGTACATGATCTCGCACTGCGAGCCAAGTTGGGTACACCGACAGTCCTGTACCAAATTTGTTAACAATCTGCCTACCAGTGCCGCAAGAACACGTCTCGAAATGAAAAGAAATGGGGGACAACGAGAGTGACTTACCCAAAAGAATGGTATTGACAGCCAAGGGGACCCGTCCGCCTTTCCAAGCTTTTGTGTTCAGACCAAAGCTGATGGCTTGCGCGAAACTTTCTTGACCTCTGAGAATTCCCGAGAAGCGGCTCAGTTCGGAGATGTTGTCGGTCTTGGTTGCTAGGAAGTAGTACAGCCAGTTCTGCAGTGCCTGTCGTGCAAAGTCCCACAGCAGCAAGACGAAGAAGCCTTCGACAAAGCCAGCGTCTTCCCAATCCCAAACTGGCGGGTTCGCTGTGTACTTCTCCTGGATGACCCAGCCGTATACCCAGGCAATAATATGCCACACAATGACGTAGTAGAAGCCGATTTCAATGCGACGCTTCACCCGGAGGCCCTTGTAGTCAAGGAACCAACTCATCAATTGCGATGACAGCAATGTGCCGAAGTTGCTCACGAATCCAATGAGGGCGCGAGCTCGGACGCCCAAAGTAATACGTCTGGAACGCTCCGCTATATTGGTTGAAGTAGGCGGCCCAGAAGATGGGCAGCAGCAGAAGTAGATCCTTGCGGCAAGATGCTTTCCAGAGGCTCTTGAATTCGGCCTTGAGGCTCTTCTCTGCTCGCACGACGACTTTGCTCCCATCGCTGCGCTGGACCTTGTCTGGCGAGGAGAGCAACAGCGCTATCGGAGCAGCGACGCACTGAAGCGCAACAAAGATGAGATATGTGGACAGGTCAATCTTGCCCTTCTTCTTGGCGTTGGCATCGTTGTTCAAAGCCAAGACGATGGCACCACCCAGCAACGGTCCTCCAGTACGGAACCACAGCCAAATATTCATGTACTTGCCACGCTTGCCCGGCTCGGGATATCCCATCGCAACAGCGCCTTCAGACGCCCAGAACAGGCCCGCCGAGATGCCGCATGCCGCGGCTCCGACGAGGACCAGTCATTCGTTCCCGTAGCGATTGTTGGTGTACAATCCCGCCGAGTAAATGGGATAGCCCACGGCGCCGAGGAACAAGGTCCAGTCGAGCCCGATCCTATTCGCTACAGGTCCGCTGATGAGGCACAGGATGCCCACGAGTCCAAAGACGAGCGCATTGGCAGCGTACACCAGGTACGGTTCCTGAGCGCCACCCGCGCCAAGAGCGGACATGGCATTCCACAGGCCGGGAGCCAAGAACCCGACCATGCCAATGACAAAGGCATTGAAAAGAGTTGTTCTATACCATTTTTTTCCACGGGTACAGTCTCAGTCTGTTCCTGCTCGGGATGGGATGATGCAAGAGGACCCTTGGCTTCTGCCGTTGCGAGCGTCGAGTCCGCCATGCTGGAAATCGAGCGGAAATAAACCAACCGCAATGAATTAGAAGTCTAAGCAAAAAGAGGAAAAAGGCTGCTGCTTTCAAAAGTGAGACATTCTACATCTAGAAAGACTAAATGTATTTATATTCCTGCAAGTCATCTTTTACTCTAACATCAAATCTTATCAGTCAATATTATAAACCCGCTTAATTCCCACCCGGGGCAATTTTCAACATTCAACCCAAAATGGCGACATTGCGCAAAGTCCACTGTTTCGACCCCGTTTGGTTCCACCCCCGAGTCTGGCTCGCCAGTGCGGTGGCCGGGAGTGGATTTTGCGGCGGGCGGGTAAAGGCGTGGAATGGGTATTTTCACCGGTGTTTTTTTGGGGGTCACATTGGGGGTTTTTTGGTAATAGGAAAATTTTATGCTTCTGCATGGGTTGCACGTGGTGATGGTGGCGAATGAGGCAATGAGCGGCGGGAATGAGGGCGCCGGGTGTAGCCGTGGTGCGGTTTACTTCAGGGTGTATCTAAACGGTAATCTTTCATGATATGGTTTCGTGATTGATGAGGTTGATGATCTGTTTCCAAGAAGCCGCACTTTTTGTCTAGGATTACGAGACGTGAGTGGTTTATCTTTACCTTCTAAGTATTCGGGTTATATTGCATGCTGGGCATGAGAGATGGCAGAGGTGGGACGAACCATGGTGGTTACTTAAAGTCCGTCGACCTCACGCAAATGCTGCGCTTTCACAATATACAAAAGAACTTATCGGCTCAAGGATTACAGATTAGCTTGAAAATCATGTCACTTCTTTCAGCATTAGACATGATCCGTTGCCTGATCTGCTTGTCAAAGTTTCGCCCGTCGAGATTCAGGGTAATTCATCCAGTCACTTGTCAAACGGTCACTGTGCGCCCGTGCCGCTAATCGAAGCCAAGCTGTGTGGGTGGCAGCTGTGTGCAGAAAGCACCAGGCCAATAGGCGCCAATGCTGTTGGCTGCTGTGGGACCACCCGCAGTCAGTCAGCTGCTGCCCGAAACAGACCTCAAGGTGCATCGGCGTCAAGCTCCCCAGCCATGCTGAGCTAGCGCCAGGCAGATGGTCACTTGAAGGGTGCTCTGGCACATGACGCACGCATCGACCAGAGATACCAATGCTCAACCTCGAGCTTAGCTTCTTTGTCTTTCTTCACTCATCATCAACTCGGCAGCTCCAATCCTCCAGACCTCCTCTTCCATTTATGCTATAACTGCTATACAACACGAATAATCGCCATCATGACGCGAACTTGCATTCTCGCCGCTTGCCTCGCCGTCGCAGCCCGTGCCTCGCAGCCCGGAGCTGTGAAGCCCGTGGCCGCGCCGATGCGAGATCTGGCTTGGAGACAGCTCAACTTCCTGCACACAACCGACACACATGATTGGATAGGCGGCCACTTACTAGAGTTTGTTAACTGACAATCCCTTTGCGTCACTTGGAATATGGCTAACGCGATCGATACAGACCCCAATACTCCGCCGACTGGGGCGACTACATCTCGTTCTCCCAGCACTTGAAAAAGCGAGCCGACGATAATGGTGCCGACCTGCTGGTAATCGATACAGGCGACCGAGTCGAAGGCAATGGCCTCTACGATGCATCGAGTCCCAAGGGCTTATTCTACTATGATATATGGGCTCAGAATCACGTAGATTTGATCTGTACTGGAAACCACGAGCTGTACATAGCCAGCACGGCTGATCGCGAAGTCAATACCAACGTCAAGAATTTCAAGGACAAGTACATCGCGTCGAATCTGGACTACATCGACCACGAGACAGGCGAGCGAAAACCGGTTGCCCAGCGGTATCGCAAGTTCAAGACCAAGAACCAGGGTTTAGAAATTGTTGCGTTTGGATTTCTCTTCGACTTCACGGGCAACGCCAACAATACTGTCGTACAGCCCGTGGCGGAAACTATCAAAGAGCAGTGATTCCAGGATGCGATTCGAGAGAAGCCGGACCTGTTTGTCGTCATCGGCCATGTTGGTTTGCGGATGGAGGAGTTCCGCACCATCTTCACGGCTCTTCGAAAGCAGAATTGGCATACGCCCATCGCATTCTTTGGCGGTCATGCGCATGTAAGAGATGCTCGAAGCTTTGACTCTCAGTCTCTGGCTTTGGCGTCTGGGCGATACTTCGAGACAATCGGGTTCATGTCGATTGACGGCATCAAGAAGAAGTCCACCGAGGAAGTTTCTGCTGCCGCGGCCTCGCTCAAGTTTAACCGCAAGTACATCGACACCAATTTGCTGGGAATGTACTATCACACTGGGCTTAATGAAACGACGTTCCACACGGAGGAGGGCAAGAGCGTCAGCAAGCAGATTGCGCGCGCACGCAAGGCCCTGAGCCTTGACTACACGTATGGCTGCGCGCCAAAGAGCCTGTGGATGAGCCGTGCCAAGTACCCTGGCAACGAGAGCATTTTCTCTTGGATCCAAGATGAAGTGTTCCCCGATGTAGTGGTGAATGAGAAGCGCAAGGACAAATCCCGTCTGGCAATCATGAATACGGGCGGAATTCGTTTCGACATTTTCAAGGGCGCATTCACTCGAGACTCGACGTACTTGGTCTCACCGTTTGTCAGCGGCTTCAACTACATCCCCGATTTGCCATACGACATCGCCAGGAAGGTCTTGACCATTCTCAACGGCGCAGACAAGATCCTGAGCACTCACGGTGCCGAAACCAAGTTCATGGCAATTCCCGAGCTGATGTTCGCGTTGAAACACGGCCAGTCACCTGCTTTTGCAGAGGAGGATGAAGAAGATGCTAGATTGGAACTTCGTAGCGCTCAGCCAGAACTCATCGGAACAGATGGAGATGATACCGTGCGCAAGGCCCTTCCTTTCTACTCTGTTCCAAACTGTGTCCAATCCGAGATCAATTTCCCCAAGGAGAGCGACCCTGAGACGGTGGATTTGGTGTACATCGACTTCATCCAGCTTTGGGTCATTCCCGCGCTCAAGTTTGCCGGTGGCGATTACAGCAGCGATGATGTGAAGGTGTACATGGAGGGGACGATGACGTATAAGTTGTCTGAATGGATTTGCAAGAATTGGCCCAAGAAGTGCTAGAGCAGCTGGTCTGTGGCAAGAGATGGTTTCTGGGTTTTTGTACGAGGGCATAGAAGGTTTTAAAGCATCTATAGTAATCAATTCAAGATTGGAATCTACGACGTTGATGTGCGTTGCGTGCGAAATAAACAGAGCTGGAAGCCCAGAGATTTGTCCGTCTCATCCTCACCATATCCCTGAAAGCGTAATCTTTTTCGCGTAATTTGGGAAGAATACAGACGTACTGCGACTGCAAGAAGCCGAGGGCGTGCATTCTGGGTTTTGTGCAAGTTCACAAGAACTGATACAGTTAGGAAATCCCAGATATCTTAAAGGTACAGCTCATTGTCAACGTCATCGACTCATAGCCTTCAGCTGGTCATTTAAATTTATCGCGAGACAAAGAATCGGGGTGATTACTCAATCAGACGCAAGACGAAGTACCGACTCGCAATAATAGCCAAAAGTCCTGAAGCATCGGAGTCAGCTCCGGTAGCTGCTGAATACGGAAAGCAGGTGAGGGCCCATCGTCCATGCCATTAACTGCGGCTAATTCGTCAAATTTAAAAAAAAAGCAAAAATAGTTTTCATTATTGGCAGTCTCCGTCTCATGACTCAATCTCCGCCAGCGATCGCAGCATGCCCGTCTGCGAATGACACCCAATGTACTCAAACTCCTGCTGCTCAGGCTCCAACACCAACACCTCATGAAACAGCTGCAAACTGATATCGTTATTCAGCGTCTTAGCATACTGCAGGAAGCCTCCAAAAATAGCCAAGTGGGTCGGATGCTCTTTGCTCCATTTCTCAAGCGACGCAATGTCATCGAAATAAGCGAGGCCAAACGTGCGGTCCTTGTCCGCCTTCTTCGTGGATGTGTCGACGACGTCCATGAAGCGGCAGCTGTAGCAGCCTACTTCTTCGCCGTGGTCACGGAGGAAGTTCATGCCCTTGATGAGCACAGGGTGCATGGTCTCGAGGTACAGTTTTCGTTCCGTGGGGAGCGTGGGCAGCCAGTTCTGGCCGGATCGAATTACGCATAGGTTCTTCTTGCCCGATATGCTGATGCGGCGTTTTTGTATGACTGGTTTTGTGGGAAGCGGGCCGAGTGAGGCTTGTTCTCCTGTGAGGGAGTCTGTTTGGGAGAGCGGGAGGCGATCTCGCATGCTGCCCCAGTATGCGTGGTCTAGGATCTCGCCGCTGATGGCTTCGCGCATGTGAGCTGCTCCCTCGGGGATTTCATTGGAGAAGACGGTTTCGAATCGTTCTAATGGCGGGAAGAATGTCTCGCGGAACCATCCGAGGTGTTGTTCTTCAGGCTGTAGCTCTTTCCACCACTTTTCGAAGCCGCTCTTCTCGGTCCATGCTGTGTAGTCTGCTTTGTTCTGCCAGTACGCGATGATGGTCTCGTTGTAGAAACCAAAGGCGTCGGTGAAGGAAGCGACTTCTGAAAAAGCAGGACTAAATGGACCAGTGTTCATAAAGGATGTGACTTTTGATGTAGCATCAGAGCTATCACCTTCTGTGGAAGCATATTGGGCGCCAATGATTGCCATGACCAGTCCTTGAATCTTTTCCTGGAAGCGAGCGCAATATGCAGGGAAAGGCGGTACGTACCCTTCCGGGGTACTGACTGGCCGAGTCCTCTTGCACTGGAGGCGCTGAGGAACCGCTGATTCGAGCATATTGACCGCCCTTCAAAATGAACGCTTCGTACAAAGTTTTGGAGACAACGAAATTGAGGATCAGCGCGAGAGACTTTTTCTCCCCCAGAAAACACTCCCCTGATGTCTGGGATGATACGACATTTATGAGAATAACGGGCTCTGAGAGGGGAAGAATAATGCATGCAACATCACAGGCTCATTTCAGGCGCGGGGGACGACAAGGATGTTCATCTGCAATATCCACTGGTTGGTACGACGTACATCTGCATGTTTAGGCATGACTTGTTTCTCCACTTTCGAGACAAGTCTGCCGACGGTTATAGCACGTGGAAAAGCAACAAGTTCTTTCAAGTAATGCGAATCAAACTTTCGTAGCCTGATTAAGCGGAACCTTTCTACTTGATTGTCCGTGTCGGTGCATAATAAAACGGTGGCTAGCGTAAATCAACCCTTAGGGAATACGATCCTACAGCTGCCCGGCAGGATTTGATTCGCGACCGTCAACGCTGCTAACGATATCAGAGGCTAATTTGGCCGCGGACACGGCCCGCCATGCATTTCCCCCCCACGCTGTTGGTTGGGTCCCCTGCACGATAACCCTGTTGTAATCCCCTGTACGTACCGTAATACCCTGCCCATTGGAAGAAAATCCCAAGCATGTCTCAGGAGGAGGAAAAGCAGAAGCAAGTACAGAGAAAAAAATTGAAGAAACCTAAATTGCCAGCCGGCATGACTAGCCTGTCACGAGAACGGACGAATGCGGGAATAAAACCCATTCAGCCCCAACATTCTTCCCTTGCTGCACAATCATTTATAATTGGCGTGCTAAGACCATTCTTAGAGACGCACCTTTCTCTGAAAGCCGGCGTGTACAACTGCGCGTTGAAGAAATGCTCGAGCCACCGAACGACACGTTTATTTCGACGACACAGCACTGCCAATCATGCCGGTGAACCCGTTTACGACCGAAGCGTGGACGGAATATGCATTGGGGATATGTGTTCTCTTTTCGCGAATATTCTGCCGAGTTAGAGTCGTGGGCTTGAAATGGGATGGCGATGATTATTTGACCATTGTGGCTATTCTTTTCTGGACGGTATGTTTGCGATCGCTCCGGTTATGACGATTCAACCTGATCTAATTGGGAAATTGAAGGCGGAACTGTGCATGCTGCAGCTGATAGGTATGCCGGGCTCAAGGAGGGATTTCGATCACGATGGAGAGCTGACTGGTTCGGCAGGACAAAATGGCTCCATCACAGGCATGTCGGACGAAATCGCCCTCACACTCACCGACGAAGAGAAGAGGAAAATTGTCGTTGGGAGCAAATGTCTCCTGGCGGGGTGGTGTGTCTATGTTACGCTGATATGGGTACTCAAGGCTTGCATGCTATTCCTCTACGGCAGACTTACGTGAGTTGGAGAAATTATGGTTTGCGAAAAGCGCCGTTGTCAGCTGACGAGTACAAGCCTGAATCTCAAGCAGAAGCAGATGGTCAAAATCACGGCGGTGGTATGCGTCATGGCGTACATTTCGACAATAGCTGTGATTCTGACACATTGTACGCCGATACGGAGGAAGTGGCAGATTTATCCTTATCCCGGTGGTAAGTGCTGATGCAAAAGGCTATAGTGCTGGTGCTATGCTAACAAGTGTAGATGCTTGTGCTTTGAATACCCCGAATTACTTTGCACTAGTTGTCACGAACGTTACGTAGGTTTTCTACTGTCCTGAAAGAACGAAAAGTCAATTAACGACGACAGTACCGACTTGATGATTACGGCGATTCCATTGCCCCTGCTGTGGAAAGTGCAGATGCCTTGGCCCAAGCACGTCCATCACCTTCGCCAATCTCTGGAGCCAAGACTAACCAATGAATTATAGGAAGATACTGTGTGGACTGTGGCTCTGTACAGGCATATTCATCATAATAGCAACCCTCCTTCGCTGCATCCTCTGTCTTCAGGCCGTTGACAACATCAATATTGGAACCATCTGGTCTATTAGAGAGACCGTAAGCCATTCTATCCCAACCCCACAGGCAACGATCTAACAAATGGTAGTTTATCGGAATCATCGCCGTGAACATTCCCATCATAGGACCATGGATTGCCCGCAGTGCCCGACAACTACCATCGATATATTCCGGCAACGGATCAAAATCCAGCGGCAAAGGCGGTTCAGCATCTCAACCACCGTCTGGTGGCCATAAACTGTCTCGGCTGGAGCGACGAGCGAAGGAAAATAGAATAAGGAGAGGCTTGGGTTGGACGACTATTCAAGATGGGAGCGACGAGAATATTGTGGGAAACAGGGAGGTGTAGCAAGGAGCTGAACTGTATGAGCCGGGCCGGCACGATAGACAATATCATTATAGCCACATCCTGTGGCCCATGCATCACATCGCCTGAAATTCTTGATTGTCGACCAACTGCGTATTTGTTTTCCCTATCTAAAGCTACAGGCCGATCTGATAATGCAGGCGCTTCAGGATGAGATAGCCGTGCTATCCGTCGCGAGCATGTGCATGCTTCAAAGTGGTTCCAGCTGAGCATGCAAGCGCGGCTGAACATGACTGAAGTGAAGTGTCGGAATTGGCGGGGACTAAAGATGGTGATTGGTGCGGCACCAGAATTGCTTGTGCTAGTCAGCCACATTCCAACCTGAACTGTCAAGTCATCTGGGCGGACAGGAGCGACTTGTCGCAGTGACAGGCATTGCCGTTGACTCCTTCCCGTGCTGGGCCTGTCATTATTCCCCGGGCCCCTCGCTGTTCGTTCATAATTCCCAAGAAACCCTGATCGACACGTAGGCGACTGCACGACAATGCGCTTGATATCGTCCTGCACCGCCTGTCGGTAAGTTCCACTTTGGGATTGTCGTTGAAGCAAGGACTTAAGAGTCGCCAGGTTGAGAAAGAAGCGATGCCATTCCACTGACGCGGGGCGGTCGTGTCGGCTTTGCCTGGAGAAAGGCTTTACATGAGATGCCCCGACACCACCACATTGCATGCCCCCCAAGGCATCGTGCAGCCGTCGCAGAGAAGCGTCGGCTTTCGAGAACAAGGCCAACCACTTCTCATTCGAATGCAGACCCTGCATGTGATCTCGTGGCAGCAACACTTGCGGACGACGCTCTTTGTGAGGAACTAGTAAGCATCTACTTTCGGGTTATACATGCTGCGCAGCATTTGCTGTTCCATCCGAAATCGTTTATGCAGGATCGCCGAAAGGGCTTGGTACCGAGTTTCCTAATACTTGGCATTATATCATTGGCAGCACGATAAGATCCTTCGACAATTCCCCATCTGCTTGGTACAAGTGAGTTCTCATCCTCAGGATATGCTAGATTCCACTAGTCCGGCTTTCGATCATATCAGCCCTTGGGAGAGAGCGACTCCGTTCCTCAAGGCGGCCGTCAAAGCCTTCAATGAACGCGATGCCCTGATTTCCATCCAGGCTCTCCAGGGCAGTGTCCTGATTGCATTCGCAGCTTTTGTTCAAGGCGATTCTGCGCAGGATGCTCTGCTAAGCTGCCAAGCGGTTCGAATGTCGGAGATTTTGCAACTGCAAGCCACTCCGAGGCCCTTGGGGTTGGACGACGAAGTGAAGATCAACTGTAAGTAATCTGTTGGCTCCGTCTGGGGGTCTTATGTCGTGCGCTCACAGCTGCTGCTTAGTGTATTGGCAAGTCTGGATGATGGACTGCTGGACTTCTGCACGGGCGAATTTGCCTCAACGTTTTCAAAAGAGCCTTAGCATACTCGAACCTCTCCGAGAGGACATCTTTGATGCATTATCAGCGAGTATCTATGACGAAAATGAGATGCACCTGGAAAAGTCACGATCATCGAGTCTATGGGGCTTGATCCTGCCATTGACTCAATGACATGCAGAAGTGGTCAAGCTTAACTATGATATCGCCTACGAATCAGCTTTTCATTTCAGAGTCAAAAGCTTGGTCCGTGACTTGTCAACAAAACTTGATCGCTGGATGGCATCACTACTAGTCTCCCTTCACAACACCCTAAAAAACTGGTCCGAGTACACCAGAAGAGGTTACGGTCGCCGTTTTGCGGTCTTGCACATCCTGTATCATCATATTTCCCAGCTTCTGTTCTATCAATTTCTCCACAAGTGCGTCGCGGTCGGGGCCGTAGATGAGGAAGTGACTACAAACGCCCACCTCTGCAAAGCACATGCCACCGCCTTGAGCAAAATTCTATGGCAGCTCAATTCGACTCCCGAGCTGGACTGTCTGTGGTCCCCTGTAAATAGCCACATCATTGTCATCACGTCGACTGTGCATCTTCACACGGTGCTTCTGGAAACAGACAGACCGGGCGCTGCGGAAGCCAAGGAGCTCCTGGAGCAAAATTTCATTATTCTACAGCAACTCCAGAAATACTGGCCCACCACCGAACTTGCCTTTTCGCGTCTCCGAGTCTTCCACAAGGCGTGTCAGTTGAGCAACATCTCAGGCACATTCAATATGGATCAGTGGATGGCCAAGTTTCTCAACAGATTCGACCTTTCTGTGGAGGATCGAGAGCTATATCAGGCTGACTTGGGGGAGGGGAATGCGCTAACGGCGAGATTTGAGATTAGTGAATAGAAACAATAGTCAAACACATGGCGGCACAAGCTACGACAATTGATTTGACCTGTATCTCCGTAATTAGCGACCATAGAAGCAGTTTTTGGGTCTGAAGGAGCCTTCACATCCGACGTCCGACGGGCCAAGGGTTCTTGGACGAGCGACGGAGAGCCGCCGGGGCGCCAAACCCGCCCACGGGGTGTATAGTGTGGAAACCCCCTCCCGGCCTGGAGTCGGCAGAGTCCAATTCCCACTGGCTGATATTGCCTGTAATCCACTATGTAGAGTGGGTGCCGGAGAGACTTGGCGGGGATGCTTCCCGAACAACACATATAAGAGCCTTTGCTATTCGACTTGGATGCCTCGAGTTCAAATCGTCCCAGGCGATCGCGTTCAGAATTAAAACTCACACTCATTCAATATGCCGTTCAAGGATTCGCCAATTGCCAATGTAGATGTCAAATCTGCATTCTGGGGCCATGCACAAGACTGCTCGCGACTCAATACAATCCCCGCGGTCGTTGAAGCGCAGAAGTCATGGAACCACTGGACCTGTTTGACTTGGAAGAAGAACCATGAAGTCAAACCGCACCAATTCTGGGACAGCGACATCTATAAAATTGTCGAGGCCGCCTGCTATTTCCTCATGAATCATCAAGACGATGAGATGCGGGCTGTTGTCGAGGACGCTGTGGAGATGATACAAAATGCCCAGCATGAAGACGGATACATCAACTCGTATTATACTGTGCGGGGGATCCACGACCGCTGGACCAATCTTCGAGGTGATCATGAGCTGTATTGTCTAGGCCACCTCTTGGAAGCGACGGTCGCGTACGAGACACTTACGGGTAATGGAAGACTGCTAAAGGTGGCAATGCGAGTGTGCGAGCACTTGGACTCTGTGTTTGGCGTGGAGCCCGGCAAAAAGCGCGGATATCCAGGCCACCAGGAAGTCGAGATTGGTCTCATCCAATTGTTCGAGCTCACGAAAGATCCCCTGCCGTTGAAGCTGGCAAAGTATTTCATTACCGAACGTGGTCAAAGGGATGACAAGGATGAAGTTTGGTTCGACAAGGAGGCTATTGCCCGCGGCGCAGACCCTTATAAGGACATGGGTACTGAACACAAGAGTTGGTATCGGCACCCGCGAGACTATGCCTATGCGCAAGCAGATAAGCCTCTTGCCGAATCTACCGAGGTGCAAGGGCATTCAGCACGCGCCATGTACTATTACAAAGCCGCCACAGATCTCGTTCGGCTATCTTCAGATGCTGGTGAAGATTTATCTTCTTTCAAGACCGCGCTGCAACGGCTGTGGAGAGACACAGTCGACAAGAAGATGTACGTCACAGGAGGAATAGGGTCAGTGACGCAGTGGGAAGGGTTTGGTCCAGCGTATCAGTTGCCCGATCTCGAGTCGCAGGGCTGCTACGTCGAAACTTGCGCTGCCTTTGCTCTCATTAACTGGTGCAACCGCATGCTTCGCCTGGACCTTGATTCAGAGTACGCCGATGTCATGGAAGTTGCGCTCTATAATGGATTTCTCGGCGCGATAAACCAGGGCGGAGATGCATTTTATTACCAGAATGTATTGAGGACTCAAGGGGGTCAGCCTAAGGAGAGGAGTAAGTGGTTTGGGGTTGCTTGCTGTCCACCAAATGTGGCTAAGCTTCTTGGAAACCTGGGCTCTTTGATATACTCGCACGATGCTTCAAGCAGAATTGTTGCTGTGCATCAGTTCATTGAAAGCGATCTCAAGGTCCCAGAGAGCAATGTGTTTATTAGCCAAAGGACCAACATGCCCTGGACGGGGGCTGTCACATTCACGGTCCGTGGATCGACGACGCTGGCGTTGCGGATTCCCTCCTGGGCGAAGAATTGGACTTGTTCAGTTGAGGGCAAAGTGGTCAAGGGCTATTTGTACGTTTCTGTCTCCGACACGGAAGTGCACCTGAACTTTCCAGTCAAGCTTCGGAAGGTATACGCCAACCCTGCAACTGGCAAGAACGAGGTGTGTCTCATGAGAGGTCCCCTTGTGTATTGTCTCGAGGATGTGGACAATGAAGGAACAGATATCGACACGATTGGGCTAATTGACGATACTGTGACTGATGGGCCGATCATCTCTGTGTCCGGCCTTGATGGAGTCGTGACTGGACTGATTCAAGGACGACAGCTGCATCAAGGAAGTCAACAGGGACTGTATAGTGAGTCTGGCTGGAAGTGGGAGGACAAGAACCGCGACTTGATTGCAATCCCGTACTTTCTGCGGGCGAATCGAGGAGGGCGTGGGGCAATGAGGGTCTGGGCCCCTCGACTCACATCGTTTTGAGTACAATTGTGAGGCTATGAGGTCTTACAGATTCAATAATATCTCCAATAGATACATCAATTACTACTTTAACTATGTTTCGTTCCTCTTGGGAACACGACATTCAACCATTAAGCCAAGTTCCTGGGATTAGCTTCAGTGACCTCTATACTGAGTTTCACCTGGGCACGGAAGACTTCACTTGTTTGGCACATGAACGCTTAGTAAACCCAGTTCCTCTGCCCTTCTCGACCCTGTCATTATCTGAATGAATGAGTGTCGCTTGTTTTACAGCCGGGGAGAATCACCTGCCAGACATCACACGGGACGTTAACGTTGCTGCTGCAGACGAGTTTTGGAAATCGATAACTGATAGAATCCATGTCCTGACAACGAGTTAGCTTTCGGGTTGGTTCAGAACACGCGATCCAGGTCCCTGTCAAAAGTCAATGAAAGCAATAACCGAAAGCACTACAACCCAATAGCGCACAAATAAGACAGCAACAGAATGGAGTCTCTGGTATGTCATAGGGTCCGTGGCGTGTTCTGGGCTCAACTGTGTTATTAGTGCGAGGACACTCTATCTCGCCTTTTGAGTCTTCATTAGTACACCCGTCCTGGGGGACACGATCTGGGGGGATCTCGCCTGCGGCGAATTTCCATTCTGATTGGTATGTCGGGATTGAGAGTCTCGGACGATCGGATCTCGATATTGGATCCGCTTTGTTGCGGCGCAAAGCAATTCCGACTGGTTCAGCAAGCCCCGTCGGACGCCCTTCGACTAACCTGATCAATTGAACTTAAGTGAGTTAGTACCGATCTAGGTATTTCGTTCAATACATGTAAGAGCATTAATGCACTGGGAACGAGGCTGATCACGGGTTGCGGTCTCCCCGCATAGATTAGTGTTGGTGCAAAAGTCGCAATACTTTTATGTTATTTGATCTATGTGTTACAGCACAAAATCACAGCTGTTGATCACTTCTACCAAGGGCTTCATGCAATGGCGTAAGGAGCCGCATGAAACAATTCCGGGAGTAATCGGTGTACTTGCCTGGTTTCCATCGCCCGTCGGTTGCCCAACATCCAAGGCATGCCGCCATAATGCACAGCTGACCGAACATGCTTTGACTGGTTGACCTCTTCTATTGTAAACTGAAAAAACTTGAACCCTAATGCTCAGCAGCCGCAGCCGTATTATTTGCAACAAGAATATTATTTTTTTAACTAGTGTATTGATGTACCACTCGGCACTCGGCTCAGCCGTCACCAAGTGGCATAAGTGGGCTTTTTGGATTGTCGAGCCGCGCAGAAATAGGGGGGGGGTTAAAGCGACATTGACATCGGCCTTGTCCTTAAATTTCACTTGCTTGCTTCCTTGTAGCGGCTTTCAAGAATTTTATCGGCGTCGAAACGCGCTGCTGAGCCACCAGTTTTGTCTCAGCGCAATCACCGACCATCAAAGTTGACTAACATTCCCGTGTCAGCAAAACGCCACTCGGTCGTATTGGAGCGCTTCTGAGTTCACCCCCCGCACTTTCTTTGGGCGCTCGCATAGTCACACCATTTGGGAAAATATAGACCGGAAGCGTTCCGGGGTTCTGGGGTACAGCTGAAGCTGACAAGCCAATTCCCACTACTTCGATCCCCCATGGGGAAGATGTTGGTTATGGCCATGGGGCGAGACGACTATATATGATCGGCTGCTGGTCATCTGAATTCACATCATCAAGAGCATCATATCATCGAATCATTTCATACCTGACATTTCCTGCAACAAACCCTCCAGTCATGCTTCAGGACAAAGTCATCCCGACCGAGCGAGAACTTGGCGGCCTGGACTTCAACGATCCTCAGACCGCCGAGCTCATTCAACAAGCTCAAGATGCTGATGCTGCCGACAAGAAGCTGACGGTTGCGCAAGCCCTCAAAAAATACAAGAAAGCTGTCTTCTGGGCTGGTCTTTTGTCTGTCAGCCTGATCATGGAGGGCTATGACCTGGTTATGGTATGTTTTTTTCACTATTATCCCATTCATGTGCTCGGGAATAAAAACGTACTGACAACTTTCTGCAGTTGGGTTCATTTTATGGACAGACTCAATTTCGTGAACATTTCGGGGAGTACAGCGAAGCTGAAGGCAAGGTCGTCATCACCCCTGCCTGGCAGTCTGGCCTCTCGAACTCGGCACAGGTTGGCCAACTAGCTGGTCTTTTGATCAATGCTTACTCTCAGGATCGATACGGCGCACGATTAAACATGATGGTTTTCATGGCGTATCTTACTGCCATGATTTTCATCATCGCTTTCGCCCCCTCTCTTCCTATTCTTGCATTGGGTGAGGCGCTGTGCGGTGTTGCTTGGGGTGTTTTCCAAGTGAGAATCCTCTGGAGGTTTATTGTTAACACCTTTAACTCGTACTGACAATATTCTAGACGCTATCAACTACCTACGCGTGCGAAGTTGTCCCTACTGTTCTGCGGCCTTACGTTACAGCCTGGGTTTGCATGTGTTGGGGCTTTGGCATCCTTTTGTCATCTGGCGTAGTCCGAGCGACCTCCGATATCTCGGGCAATCTTGCTTGGAAGTTGCCCTTCTACATCCAGTGGGTGTGGCCAGTACCGTTGTTATTCGTGGCCTACTTCGCTCCAGAGTCGCCTTGGAACGCCGTCCGTCGCGGCAAGATCGACGAAGCTCGGCATAGCTTGATGAGGCTTGCCACGGCTTCTGCGGACAAGGAGGCTTCGGCGGAGGCGAGCTTGGCCTATATTAGGCACACAAAGGAGTTGGAAAAGGCTGAAGTAAGGAGTGCGTCATTCTGGGATTGTTTCAAGGGCGTCAACTTGCGTAGGACTGAAATCGTACGTTTCCCAACAGTCCCCACCACAAAATGGCCAGGGCTAACAAATACAGAACTGTGTTGTTTGGGCGGCTCAAATTCTCTGCGGTAACGCGATCCTCGGCTTTGTCATCGTCTTCCTCCAGGCAGCTGGCTGGTCCGAAGTTCAGTCACTTTCGGCATGCTACATCATTGATGGTATGATCTGCTGGCTCCTCTTCCCGCATTTTGGCCGAGCGACGATATACATGACCGGGTTGGCTTTCATGTTCTGCTGTCTTCTGGCCATTGTTGGTCTCGGATGGTCATATAGCAAGGATGCCTACCTCGCCATTGGATTGCTGTTTGTCGTCTCGACGCTCTGCAACATGATTACCATCGGGCCGGTTTGCTACCCCATCGTGGCCGAGACACCTTCGGGAAGACTCCGCTACAAGACCATCGTCATCGGCAGATTCGTCTACAATCTCACTGCCATCTTCAACAACGCCGTTACACCACGAATGATCTCGGCTTCAGGTGAGTCAATACTGATAAGTGTTGAAAATTTTTTGACTGACGACGGTCAGGCTGGGGCTGGGGCGCGAAGACTGGTCTCTTTTACGCCGGCACCAACTTGCTCTGCTTTATCTGGTGCTGGTTCCGCCTTCCCGAGACCAAAGATCGTACATTTGGAGAGATTGATATCTTGTTCGAAAACAAGGTTCCTGCCAGGAAGTTCAAGTATACCCAAGTCGATCGTAAGTTTACCTCGCTTCCACATTAGGACATCACTAATCTTTATTCAGAGTTCGCTCAGCATAGCGAAGAAGTTTTCCAGGAAAAGGTGCACCATGAACAGATTGAGTAGATCAGAGAGGTTCTAAGTTGTTTAACCAATAAAAAACGCCTGTTCTATCTTAGAACACGTTTTGTCCGCCTTGGACATCTCTGTAGATGTACTAAAACGATGAATTTTAGCATCCTTTGCCTTCTATCTTTCAAGTGGCGAAGACTGGCCGGTCTAGATATCATCGGTATTCCGAATATGAGACTAAACAGCTGCCAATCGCTTGTCCGTCAAACACGGTACATGGTAGAGGTGTTTCCAGCCAGCGAGATGAACGCTGGCGGCGTTGAACGTACTCTTTACAAAATCTTTTCTCCCTCACATTGAATAGCATGTTGACAGCTAAAAATACAATCATTCGTGACGTTGACAGGCGTCAGTCAGCAAATGCAATGCCCTGTCCACGTATTGTCAACCCCTGGCCTCGGATGAAGGATGCCATTCTTCTTTCCAAAGTCTATGCATTGCACTCGATACATTAAATTTGCTATTTTTCTATCATCATCTCGGTACTCGGAAGTCTGTCAGGAAGGACACGGTCATAACTGAGCGGCATAAAATTGAAACGCATTAACTTCTTTATTGTTGCTGTCATCACTCTATTACACAGTTGACCGCCATTTTCCTATAAATGAGCCTTTGTTTTACAAGAATGTTTCCCATCTTCTATCGATTTGCTTTCTACAAACCTAGAGAATTTGTCAGTACCGTGGAGGCGTGTTGTAGGAGAAAAGCAAGCCACTTACCATAGGGGCGAGGAACAACACACCAGCGAAAAGAGCAAGAACAGTGCCAACCAATGTAACCTTATTGAATCCCTTGCCCAAGATGTCAAACAGACCACTGGGTGTGGACCGCGTACCGAACACGTCTACGCCATAGGCGAAAAGCAGACTGGTGCTCTCAACGACGGCAGGTGCGGCAATGATTTCTTCGACTCCAATGACATCTAGTTCGTGGGAAATGATGCCCCGGCCGTCAATCTCGAATTGTGGCGCGTACTTCATGAGCGACTCGGCTTCCACCTCAGCCGCCGTGGGGTCTTGGTCGACAGGTCGGCGGGGGTCGATGATGTGTCTGGATATGGCGAGAATACCGTGGCTTTCGGGAAGGTAGGCCAGGAGTTGACGACTGGTGATGCCTTGCAGCGTCTGCGTGGTGGTCAATTTCTGCAAAGGCTGAGACAGTACGATTGCCTGAGAAGTCACCCAGGGCAGAGGCACGCCAGAAGGAGTATCTACTGGGTTCAAAGAGGAGAACTTCTCTTCGTCTCCGAGAGGGCCGCGGTCATTGCTCTCAGGGGACTCGAATAGATCTGAGGTGACAATCTGGTATCCTTTGATGGTACGATTTGTGCCGTCGTTGACCGTGTAGTCGCCGAAAAAGGTGCATGCGTACCAATTCTCGGCCATAGCACAGGACAAGCTCTTTGTCGTATCCACTCCGTCATACGACTGAGAAGACAAAATTTGCCCAGAAATGGTATCGACTAGCTGCACAGATAGCTTATTTGTAGCCTCTTCAATAATGGCAACGACAACGGTGTTGGGATTCAAGTACTTGTAGGCAACCTTGCGGTCACCGAGAACGCGGCCAATGGATGCAATAGGGTTATGACTGGGCAAGGTGGCGACATCCACGACGCGCTCGCCCTCGCCAACCTGGAGCTGCCAGACCTCAGTGCGTGTAATCTTGCCATCCTTGGCGGAAAACTTCACGCCCCTGAGGCCTTGAGACCCATCTCGCACCACAATCGTGTCGTTGGGCAGAGTTCCAATGGGAATGTTAGGAACGGGAAGGCCATTAGCACCGAGCGCGAGGAGCCACTGGCTGGAGTCGTCGCTGATGACAGCGGTACTGGCAGTTTTAGTGAAGGAACCAGCCTGATGGTCCTCGACAACCTGTCCCGTAACGGTGCGAAGGATCGCACGCTCGCCATTAGATCCAACCGCAGCTACCAGACCCTCGTTGTCCTTCGCGACGAGTCCCTTGATAGCAAGGGTCTCGCCAGGTTGGGGCTGGAAGACGGCCTTGGACCATAGCACTTGGCCATGGCGACCCGTGTCGAGACCGTAAAAGCGACCACGACGAGTCGCGAGAACAACAATCTTGTTGAATCCAAAGGCATCCCGGTGCAAGACATCCTTCTGCCCAGATAGATCAGCATCGAAAATACCGTCAATGATACGTTGCGGGAGTCGTGCAAGATACGACGGAAGGTGCTGCAAATCTGCTAGGTGGCGATTGACACGGTGGATATAAGCTGCGACAGGATTGGCATGAGCTTCTTCAGCCAAAACCTCTGCTAGTCTCTCGGCCTCCGGAATCTCGGCCCAAACAGCAGCCACGGCGCCGGAGAGCCCTTCGTGCCGGGTCCAGTCGATCTTCCCATTTCGAATCAATACCCAATCATCACCAGCAGTCAAAGCCGCAGAACGAACAGCGAACTCTTTGCCGCCAGGCTTCTTGATGACTTCAGACACAGCTTGAACGGCAGAGCCCTCCTCTTTGGGCGTGTACGGCCAGCGTGCCAGAACGCCATGAGACTCAGACGAAACGACGATGACCTCTTCGCTTGTAATGCGAGTAAAGTACACATTGGCGGCTTCCGAGCTGGTGGAGAATGCACCTTTCCCGGCGAGATGTGGCAAATCATATGCTTTCGAGACCAGTCCTGTCTTAAGATCGGTATGATAGACCTCGCCTTTATGACCGGTTTTCGTGTTGATATGGACCAAGAAATGTGGCAAAGACTGGGTAAGATGAGGAGCATGAACGTGGACAGAAACGGCATCGTCGGGCAAAGTGAAATCCTGCTTCGTCTTGGTGCCGAGGACGTTGATGCTCAGCTTCGATAACCCTCGGCTAGTCCAAGCAGCGATAGGAGCTGCTGAGTTTGCGCCCACAAACATGACATCGTCAGCTCCATGGATGTCACCCTTGTTACCGACAGACCAGTGATCGACTCGCTCTCCAGTGGCGGTGTCAAGGGACGTGATCTTAAGATTGTAAGAGCCTGGCGTTCCATGCAGACTGATGACATAAATGTTGGCAATGTTGGTGAAGACCTGAACCGGAATATCTTTGCTCGTCTCGCGGAATTCCCAGACCACGTTCCCCAGTGCTCCATGTAACCGTCGCAGAACCGTGACGCCGTCCTCGTCGAACAAAGCGAGGACATCTTTTCGCGAAGACTCAGTCAATTCGATGATTTCGACGTCCTTGACCTGGCCCTTGAACTTCTTCTCCCAGATATTTCTGCCTGAGAGAGCGTTCCACGCATGGACCTTGGAGCCATAGCCTGAAGCGACCCAGTTCTCGCTTTCGGGGGCCCTCAAGTGGCCGCCACCGTTCGCAATGCCATCGCTGATCTGTTGACGCCATACGATGTTGCCGTTACTCGGATTGATGGCGCCGACGACGCCCACATCGCCGAGAGTGTAGAGCAAGCTGGCCTTATCCTCCTTGCGCGGTCGGTGGAAGAAGGTGGTTTCTTGCTGTGGTAAGCCGACGAGGGAATAGTGGAAATCGATGTCGCCGACTTCATCTTTGAAAACGGCCGCAACGAGCGACGACAGGCCCAGTAGTAGGGCGGATTGGAGTGTGCGCCGCATGTCGAGTGATGCAGCAGGTCGGGCTTGAAGCTTCGAAGCTGGTCTCGAGCTCAACCGCAACTCCAGCTCCACGCACTTGTGGGGGGTGACGGTGGCGCCCCACATGGACATTCAGGAAGGAGGGTTGCTGACTCATCCAAGCTTGCTCTCGACATGTTGGGTTGATTGCGCTGGATG